>WYDF02013402.1:0-13533 GCA_009867245.2 Adranes taylori
ATATTAATGTTTCTTAGGGATATCCAGGAGTATGACAGCTGTGGCTCCCATCTCCGGGATATCCCTGTTGATTGTACACAACACTACAATATTACAAATGTCTACTAGAGATATCTAGGAGGAGAGAATAGGTTCTGTGGATCGCATTTTCTAGGTATATGTAGACTAAAAACATTCCCAGTTCACTGCGTAAACAGTAGGAAACAGCATTTGTAATGCCCGTTGGTCAGCAAAAGCTTACGCTATGAATGCATTGAATAGTAATTACGATGCCATAAAATGTTGTTTAGAAGAAAAAGTTGTTAGAAGGCATGAATGCCACGAATTTAAGACTTCAAACTAAAAATTTCGACTTATTTAATGAGACATTATTAAAATCTTTAAGAGTTCATATTAACATGAATAGCTTTAAAGATATCGAAACAGCAAGTAACTTATTACTAAATGTTGAAGAATTTAATTATATAGAGGAGACATAATTCCAAAAAAGAAAATTATTTTATAATGATAATAATGAAAATGATATACACTTAAAAGGAAAAGAGAAATTTATAATTTCAACAATATATGTCATTTGTGACAATCTATCGTCGGAGCTCTTTAGAAGACTACTTCCTATGGAGATAACCTTAACAATTTTGAGTTATTTAATTTCAATATTTCAAAGGATAAAAAAAAATATTTTTAAAATTTGAAAATAAAGTATACTCTGGTGTAATTAACGAATACATACATTTCCTTCCTTTGGCGAAAGAAATATTGTTAAATTCCAAGCCTAATCCCATCGAAATGTTAGGATATATATTGAAAAATGAACTAAAGTGTACTTTTCGTAATTTGGAAATATTAATGAGGATATTTCTTTCAACTCCAATGAGTAATGTTTCTAGTGAACGATATATTCCGTTTTCAACTATAAAAAACATCATGACATTAGCAAAAAAAATATTACTCTGGAAAAGATACATGCACGATATAATATGCCTACGAACGGAACAGAACACGAACTAAAAAACACTTCACCAACAGATCAACAGCATACACATAAAATTAAAACTACACACAAACAAAACTTTTAACTTCTAAACACATTAAATATCAATAATCATAATGCAATAGAAAATGCCATTTACAGAAAGAAACAGCTCTTGCGATAATATAATTAATACCACAAGACTCAAACACCCATACCAACAAAAAATAGCAGCATTTAGAACATATGTAAGTCGGACAAGAAACACACCGTCAAACACAAAACACAGAGAGATAGAAGAAACAATAAATAAAATTCACACAAAAACCAAAATATCAACACCACGTACGTACAGACAATTCACATATCAAGGCCAAGTCCAAGTACAAAAACTATTGAACAAATACAGAATAGCAGCATGCGCATACGAAACAAACACAAAAATTCTAACATACTTAAGCAACGCAATAGAACGAACAAACCCATCCGAATAAAGTGGAGTTTACGTAAAAGAATGTAATGACTACAACGCAAAGTAGTATAAAGCTGAACCACGATGAACTATAAAAGACTAGTTTCAAAGAGCACATAAATAACAAAATAGCATCAAACGTAGGGATACATCTATTCAAATAGAAGCACAAATGTACAATGGACCAATTAAGACTACTACATGAAGCAAAGAAAGGACACAAATTTCTACAACTAAAAGCGCTTGAAATAGAATAAGTAAAAACGACAAAACAAAAATATGCATAAGCGAAAAGAACTCATTACACCAACACACACGACATCTACATAAACATCAGCTGACTATTAATAATAACAAAATAAAATATATCAATGTGCAATAACAAAACGTGCAATATTTCGTAATAAGTACAATAATATTTCACATAATAATTAAAACAAAATCAAACACAAATTAAGCAATAGATTTTAGATGCAAACCTAACCTAACAAATATTGATATAACACAATTTAAATTATTTCTTGTACTGTGTAAATTAATGTAATACTTTTGAAGTTTTATCTGACGATGGCCAGAAGCCGAAACCGGTAGTGAATAAATAAACAAATGTGAATATAGAAACTATTTTTATTACACCACCAATAACTAATAGAAAACCTAGTAACCCCTCAAAAACAATCATAAAATAAATTAATTTAAGAAGTACAATAACTATATTGTTTAAAAAGCCAATAAAGATCTATCTAATCTATTCCAGAATACAAAAGCTACTTTTCCAAAAGTATATCATATATTCTGTAACAAAAATGAACTGAATGCGTTCCTGTTGTCATTTACAATATGCGCCATCTTATCGCGGCTCCTGTAAATAACGTATTTAATCGGTAAAGTAGATACATATGTAGGTCGCTTTAAAACTACTCTTCGCTACATGAATCTATTAATTGAAATAAATTGTACTTTCAAAGTAATGTAAACAACCAAAAATGTATCTAAAAGCATGTAGTGTATAAAATTATTGCAAAAAAGCCAATTAACTTGCAAAAAAACCAATTAATGTTTTATTTTTATAAAGTTTGATTGTATGTAAGAGATTTTCGGTAGAATCTGGTAAGTTTATTAATTTTATAATCAAACGATAAGGTTTGTAGAGATAATTGAAATAAATCTAATTAAGTAAAAACTTATCTAGTTATGTATTGAGTTATTTCAATTTATATTTTTACTACTTACAATAAATTTCGAAGTATAAATTTTGTTTAGAATTTATATGGAAGCATCCATTCTCAGTTTCCCAATCTCCTTTTGGTAATTAATTTTTTGCAGAAAGATTCAAGGAGGATGCAGCTTTTTAAGATCTTGAAATTTGCTAAGTATTGCATCTCTATTTTTATTTGTGCTGAGTAATCGTACAGAGGCTCTATGATATACATCAGAACTCCCACTTCCCCTAGATTGTTTCACAGATTTTCTTATTTTATTGTGTTGTAATTATGAAAGAATAACCGCTGGTATGTTATATACAGGCACTTCGTTAACTTTCAGGAATTGATTTCGCGTTACGCGTCTCAAAATCCTGCTTGTATATAATAATACTAGGGGCCTTATTAGGGTTTCTGAAAAAGCGTAATTTTTAAACTAAGGCTTTGAAAAAATGGAAATGTAGTGCAACGCGTTCTTACCCTTTCACTATCAATGTTCACTTTCCATTCAAAATTAACCATTTTCTTAAAACCTGATACACGGCACTTCACCTTTCAAAGTCATTTAAAATAACCTCCAATTATTATCTTCAAACATCCAGTCGCCACCCTCTTTACCTCTTCTCTCTTACACAGCTCATACTTCCGCCGCGTACATCATTAAGTATATACTTTCTATACAGACATCCAATATCATTCTTCCCATTTTAAGATACAGCAAATTTTCTTTCCTGTAAAAGCCTCAATCTTTCAACATCTCCTTTCGCTTTTTTTTAACCATTTCCACATGTTTCTTACATTTTGACTCAACACATATTCTGAATAATTATATATGTGTATGCTCACTATTTTTCTCCGTCTAGTTCAAACTAATTTTTATCTTTCATATATCATAGAGGTATGTAATACCTATAGGTATAGGAATGATATGGGATTTATGTTTTGAGAATTTTTTCTATTTCACCTTATCACGTCACTTGTATTGCAGTTACTTCAATCCTTTAATACGCAATTCAAAGAGGGGATCCTAAGGAACAATTTTTCATATAAAAAGTTTTTTCTAAAAAAATTGTTTCTTGCTCAAAAAATTAAAAGAAGGGATGATTTTTCACTGGAAGTCCCATGTTGCCAAATTGTTTAGGAAGCCGTGTTGCCACGTTTGAAGTTTAACAAACTTTGTGAAATACCTCAGGAACAATAAAAGATAGGACATTCGAATAAACTTTATTGTATAGGCTACATATAGGCCCTTCGATTTTATTTGAAATCGTGATTTTCAGTTAAATTGTGATTTTAGAAAAAAATGTTTCAAATAAAATCGAAGGGCCTATATGTAGCCTATACAATAAAGTTTATTTTGCTAATTTTTGCTAATTTTAGGGTCCATTTTCTCGAAAAGTTTCACAAGAATTTTTTTAAATTTCTTGTGTCGAAAGTTCCTTTAATATTTAAGGGATTAAGCGAGTTTAAAAATGTCGCACGTCATAGCACCGGAGTAATTTCACTTTAATAAAAGTGTACTACCCTAAATATCACGGTTCCTATGAAATCTGGAAAAATGAAACTTGGGGAACTTATGTGAGACAAGGGGACCTCAATTTTGACTCGGTGAACAGTTAAATATACTGACCGATTTTTGTGCAATAATTTTTTTTTCCAAAAACTTTTAGTAATACTCTGTATATGTTCTTATATTTTGGTACCCCTTGTAATTTGCTTTACAACAATACCACATATGATGGGTCTAACTCTTATAGTTCCAAATATATGGCCCCTAGAAACTTTAAAAATTCTTTATTTGTTATTACGCTAATAGATTATCAATAAGAATACGTATCACACACACACATTGTATATGATTGACAATTGTTTTTAAAATGTATCTTACACTTCATTGTCCTTTATTGTCCAACGGTCATGTGTCATATTTTTAAATTAAACAAAAGGCGATTGGTTTTAACTCGTATTACATTATTTTTACCAGGGCCATACAATTTTTGGAGAGTTTGATAAATTTCATAGAAGTTATTGGAAAAACTAAAAAATTTTCAAAAAAAAAATAAATAAATAAAATATAAATCTATAAGTATATAAAAGAGGATGTATAAAAGAGGATGTATGGATGTTACCTATGAGCTTCTAAACCGCACAACCAATTTCGATCAAATTTTCAGGAAAAACAAAGTAGCGGGTAATACTTTGAAGTTTGGTGTAGATCGGGAATAGGGAAAAAAAATTATGGGTTTCTAAACCACTCATCCGATTTCAATTAAATTTTCAGGAAAACTTTAACATAGCATAACGAGTGCTCCTGTGAAGTTTGGTGTACATCAGGAATACGAGAATTCGTGAATCGGCAAAGGCGCGGCCATTTGATCAAATCAATTTCATATCAGACTGAGCCACAGCGAAGCGTGGCTGGGTTTAGCTAGTTTATATATATATATATATATATATATAATTATAATTATGGGTTTCTAAACCGCTCAACCTATTTCGATCAAATTTTCAGGAAAACTTTAGCATAGCATAGGGAGTGATCCTATTTGGTATAGATCAGGAACACAGAAATTTGGGAACACATATTTTTAAAATTTTTAGACGACGTTGCATTCTAATACCCGCGTGCTTTTATTTACTTAAAGCGGGAACACGGGAATATGGGAACACATATTCTTGAAATGTTGTTAGACCATATCCGCAGGCCGTGGTAATTAGGGTCGAAATGCGGGATACGGGAATATGGTATACGGTATACGGGAATATGGTATACACTGGTATACGGGAATATGCGACTATGAGAATACGGGTACATATATACTTGAAATATTGTTAGGCATATCGCTGGACTGCGATAATTAGATCATGGGGCTGGCCGCGGCAAGGCCGCGGTTAGTGCGCTAAAACAGGAATACGGGAAAACATATTCTTGAAATCATATCTATGATATCAGATAAAGTTAGATCAAATCAGATCAAACAATATCAAATTACTTCGAATCAGATCAAATCAAATCAGTTCAAAACTGATAATATCAGTTCAAATCAGTGCAAATCAGATCAAATCAAAACAAATCAAATCAAATCAAATTAGATTAAATCAGATCAAATCACTTCAAATCAGATCAAGTAGGTTCAAATCTGATCAAATGAGATCAAATCATATCAAACCAAATCAAATCATACCAAATGATATCAAATGGGATCAAATCAGATCAAATCAGATGAATTCCTATCAAATCCGTTGAAATCAGTTCGAATCAGATCAAATCAATTCAAATTAGATAAAATCAGATTAATTACATCAAATCTGTTCAAATCAGATAAAACCATATCAAAACACAAGATTCAGATCAGATCACAACAAATCAGATCAGATCAAATTCGATCAAATCAGATCAAATCAGTTCAAATCAGTTCAAATCAGTTCAAATCGGATCAAATCGGATCAAATCAGATCAAATCAGATCAAATCAGATCAAATCAGATCAAATCAGATCAAATCAGATCAAATCAGATCAAATCAATTCAAATCAGATTAGATCAAATTACATTAAATCAGATGAAGTCAGAAATTAGTCAAAAGCTATCTTAGGCCATGGCAAATCGGACAGCGGGGCTGTCCGCGCCGTAGGTAAATAGCGGGAAAGAGTGAGTCATGAGCGACCGTAGGCCGCAGCAAAGCGGACAGCCACGCTGTCCGCGCCGTAGGCAATTACGGGAACAGGGTGATTGATTAATGGGTAGGTGATTTTTAAACAACTATTGTGCAAATTGAATTTACGAGTTATAAGGTGACAGTCAAAATTAATAGGTTCAACTTTTATTTTATGCAAGATATAACAAAACGTAGGACTTCCATATTATGAAAGATGGGGTGACGATCACGTCCACGAATTTATATGAAAGTGGTGGTTTTGTTCCTGTTATTTGTGATTTTTATTGTTGTTTGCACTCCCTATCATTTTCATTCGAGATTTAGAAACAAGTCTCTGGCGCCCATTTAAACACGAGTAGACACCTCATTCCACGTAAGAACTTGAGCCGATCGCCTAGGCGTCCTCTGCAATCCCGACCTAGCCGCGACATACCTTCTTCAGCGAGGGTAACTGTCGTTCCCCAAAAGGAGCGAATTAAATTATAAATTGAATTATAAAATATTCAATTTATATTTATTTAATTTAATAAATATTCAATCTTTTTGAATTTTATTTTGACATTCCCATTAGGTACAATTAAGTTGACGTTTGATAATCTAGTAAAATTGCTAATCTGACACGTTTGTGGTCCCGAACCGTTATCAATCATGTCCCAATCATGTTTATAATTTCTATTTTATAATTTCTTTTTCTTTTACAGATACGATTCTACATTCAGTCATCGTAGTCCATTGATCGACAGATTCATGCAAAATAATAAAAAATCGACCGGAATTGGTAAGCAGCGTCCAATATCCTGCTCGCCACCATTGGCGACAATCCAGCATTCACCCTTACCTTTACGATCGCAAACAATTAAGAATGAAATAATGCCGCCGCCGGCACTAGTAGTCTCATTCGAGACGTTACTACAACAGACAAATGCTAAAAAGCGTGTATCATCATCATCATCATCCGGCCGTGTGATAAATTTAGATGTATCTAATTTTAACACGCAATGTTCGGCTAGCGAACCAAATCTATTACTAACTACATCTACAGACGATGACATTTCAGACAATCATCATAATACGCCGACAAATATTTACAGTTCGAAAACATTAGCTGAAAGTTTACCGAAAGATTTAAATCTTGCAAGTGCAATTATCGATGAAATTGATTCGCGATCAATAGCTGAGAAAAATTGGGATTTAGGTGATTTACATCAAAGTAAAGACTTAATTGCAAGTGAGGAACAAAACGAGGAAGATATGCCGAAATTATCGCGATATCATCGTGCCCAATATGGTGATAAAATAACGATTCGTTTAAAATATGATTCGTCAAGTGTTAGTTCAACCTCTGATGCTGAAAATTTAAGCGCAATCGGTACTTTTAAACGCGAGGGTAGTTATACGAAAGCTATGAGCCATAGTATCAAAATTAGCGATGAAGAAAGTGATCCAGTTGTAACAAAACGCGAAACTGTTAGTCCGGAACCATTAAAAGCAATATCCGAAGCAAGTTTAACTAATCCTGACGAAGATCAAACATTTACATCTCCTTTATCGAAACAAATTAATCGAACTGTTCTAAGTACGCCAAATCTTTCAGCAATTACGAAATCAACGTCCGATAATCGAACGACGAGAACTCCTAAACTTCCACGTAGTTCCTCAACGAGTGGTATGTCAGAATCGGAAGACACGAAAACTATATCACCATCAGCTAAAAGTCTAACGGGTAGTGTTAGTTCGAAAGGTGTTCATTTCTGTCCGATTGTAAGTGAAGTGAATTGGCGCGATGATAGTATATCGACGGAACGGGAATCGAGTTACAGTATATCGAGTACGCCGGAGAGGGAGATAAGACCGCCCACGCCTCCAGTGAAACCTACACGAATGATGGCCTCATATAGTCAACCGAATTTAATGAAGAAAGGTCGTAGTGCTAATATATTACTTGATAGTGATGATACAAGTTATTGTAGTGAGAGCGCTTTTGACAAAGGTAAGTGATTACAAGTTTGTAAGATTGCTAATATGTAAATATTTTAAATTCGAGGTTAGGACAAAAAGGTTTTGCTGGACACACTAGGTAGATTTAGAACAGGGAGAGGGGTAGCGGACCATTAATGCGGTAGAGAAACTCCGCAGCACTACAGTTTCCTCGGATGCCACATAACATCAGGTGAGTCGAAGAGACATCAAATTAAACCCGTATATTGTCATGTCACGTTCATAGATATGTCAGAATCATTAGTATAGCTCAAAGTTGAGGCAAAACTAACCCAAACGTTAAGTAGAGATTATTTTTCCTATTTTTACGATCTAACATCTGAATAGTGAATCTTTCGGCATCTTGCTAATTTTCCTTTGACTTTAGCATGGTTGCGCTCATGTTAGCTGAAAATAGTTGGGAATAGTCTACGCTTATTTCGCCCGTCTATTTTGCATTAGAAGAATGTATGTTTTGTATTATCATGATTACAATCACAATAAATACAATAGTTACTTTTCTTATCCTATGTAGGTCTTCTCCAAAGCAACCTTGACCACTGAAAACCTGATTTAACCAGTATGCCATACCACCACACTATACTCGGTCTATCCATGCCCCATGACCACTTACCAGGTCCACTTTCAAATGTTTTGTTAAAGCCGTCACAAGCCGTTTGCCGGTCTTTGACTAACAAGTCTTGAAATGCCTAGTCGTGGAGTGCGTACTCAACGTTTACGATGATAAACGTTTGCGCAGTAGTCCATCATAGGACAATATTCCATAGTAGCGGACCCATTTTTAAGCCTTGAGGAACGCCAGCTGACAACCACATTTCTATGAGTCTCTTCTTCTTGTCTTCGTAATTGTGAAATTCTTCCAAATCCTTCCAGTTACAAATTCTTCTAGATTCTTTTAAATCGGTCCAGTGATTTACAAATTGTGAACAACAAAGTTACGTACGATTATATGTTACATAATCTATAACTATGGGAAGAGTACAATTACGTCTTATTTATTTATTTATAGTTTGCATCTGACAAGTCTGCACGCAGGGCTATGCGTATCAATATATCATTAGAAAGGCTCATGTAATTTTTTATGGCTAACTCCTGGTTGGCTTTGTAGACTCATCCTATTGGCTATGTGGTATTCATCTCAAGCGGGAGCACCGTATAGGAGTTTACCTCTATTCTCTATCCAGGTCCTATCATATTGTGCATAATCCTGCCAAAAACAGATTCCACTGTAGCAGCCCCATAATATGCATCTCTAATATGCAATGGCCGTCTAGCATTAGGGTCTAATTTGACGTCTAGGTATTTCAAACCTCTGAAAATTCTTATTTGTTCCTTGCAGATATTTAAAAATGATATATTTCGCTATTTCTGTCACTGCGTTAAGTAGAGAGTCAAGCTGCTCTCTTCAGTCTGTTTGCAAAGGATAGTTCATTGATGCAAAGGCACTTGTCAAACAGCATCAGCTCCCAGGAAGTAAACGTTTGCGCAATAGTCCATCAATATTCCATAGTAGACTACTTATTTCTGTGCCTTGAGAAGTACCAGCCGACAACCACATTTCTATGAGTCACTTCTCCTTAGACTTTCAAATTCTTCAGGATTCTTTTAAATCCTTCCAATGATTTGCGAAATGTAATCAACAAAGTTTCGTTTGATTATATTCTACATAAATTGATAACTATGGGAAGAGAAAAGTACCTCTTATTTGTTGGAAAAGTAGGAAAATCAAAAAGTTAAGGCAAAACATTAAAGGAATATATGAAAAAACAAAAGTGAGAACGAGAATGGGCGTGAAGGTATGAAAGTGGTTTTAGGTAGAAATAGGAGTGAGACAAGGTTGTCCATCTATAGATTTTGTAAATTTTGTGATGCCATCTTCTATTAGAAAAGATCTTTAAATACAAAGTTTTGCAGATTTGTAGTGTTTGCAAGTCCGGAAATTTCTCAATGTTTCACTTAAACTTACTTCAAAACTCGTTGGTTTGCATATAAAGCCATCTTCTATTAGAACAGACTCTTGTATTTTTTTACCGAGAGGAAACTCGCCGTCGAATATCCCAGCTGGTCAAACTATGGTTATGGCCCATGGATCCATGTCTCAAGAGCAGAACCCACTAAAATCTCTCGGGGGCCACTGCAACATTAACTCAATCAAAATGACCAGATGTTATTGTCTTACCTCTTTTGCCGACCGAACTTACCGCTCTCACTTTGTTAGAGAGAGTATTTTCTTGCTATCCAGCTGCCTGAGGGTCTTGAGAGCGGTGCGTACCATACCTCAAAGAGTTTTCACTTTCGCTTCTCTCGAGCTGTCCTCTGACTAAGAAGATTTGTCGCCTAGAAAAAGGCGTCCCAAATCTCTATTGCCGATGCTGCCCAGAGAAAAGTCAGTACCTAAACAACAATCCAAGGTCTGCCTTTTAGCGTTTCAGGACTCGCAGCTTCGAACTGTGTTCCACGCTGTTTTTATTGCCACTGTAGCAGTACTCACAGCAATTGGATACTCCTCGGCCAATGTGTTGGAGATATTCTCTAAAACTACCATGCTCCATTATCACTAGGGTGAGATGGTAGCTGAGGTTACCGCGTTTGTCTTCACACCAGGCTTCGACATTTGGTATTAGCCGATATGTCCATCTGCCCTTCAAAGAACCGCCCCATTCTCTTTGCATCTTTGTAATGACCCTGGATGTTCTTCTTTGGAGATTGTACTCCAATATATGCATTTGCTCTCTCTAGAGCCAATAGTTTTATTGGTATAGTTGCCGTGATGACACAAAGTGCGTTAGAAGATACCGTCCTGCAGGCATAAGAAACTCCTAGCAGTCCAATGCGCTGAGTCCTCTCTAGCAGTCCAGTCCTCCTGGCAGTTTCCAGAGCACTTGCCCATACAAATCAATAGACTCCACAACACTGTATAGAAGTTTGAGCTTAGCAGTCCCAGTTTGACCTACGCGGAGCATGAGCATTGAGATATAAGTGATGACTTTGCCCGCTTTTGCACCCATCGAGTTCTATTCCTCTTTCTCTTCTTTGTCCAATTAGCCATATAGCCTCGGTTTCCTGAGGTGCTAGCTGGAGTTGATTCCAAGCCATCCATTCACTCGATTGTTTTAATTGCTCCATTTAGATTTAGTTCGAGTTCGCCCTCGGTAACTTCCGGTCCTGGAAGTTACCATAATAGCAACTTTGTCGGCAAAAGCAAAAAGCTTGATACTTTTTGGGTACTCCAGTGTAAGCAGACTGACGTTCCACAGAGTTAGGCCAAAAACTGACTCCTGTGGAACTCCACAGCTAAGCTTTCTTTAGCGAGGGATTTTCTCTGAAAGGTAGCTAAAAAAATTGCGCGTATATACGGTGGTGTTTTTTCCTTCTTCGAGCGCTCTCTTTATGCTGCTTCATCCAGCAGTATTGAATGCATTTATAACATCCAGCAAAACAAATCTCTTTGTGTCTCGTGCCAGCATGAGCAGTTCTCCCTGCTTCTATGATAGCCCTTACAGTTTCTATAGTGGATCGCCTTTTTCAAAGGCCGTACTGCGAGTAATGTAGACCGTTTACTTTCTTTAAGTGCTCCTGCAGTCTTTGCAATATTATCCGTTCCAGCAGCTTGGCTAGTTTGTCCGAAAGGCATATGGGTCTGTACACGCTCGCGACTTTTCTCTTCGGAATCAACACCAGGTTTGCTTCTTTCCGTGTCTTTGGGAATGTTTCCGCTAGCATTATGCTGTAGGACAGACTATTAAATATGGACTTTGTTTGATTTTTGGTAAACGTAAGTTTGCAGATTTGAAATGTTTTAAACAAATTATTGTATAAAGCACCTATTACAGTCAAATATTGTAAAGCCATCCCTATTAGAAAAAAGTTTCTAGTCTGAAGTTTGGTTGATATCCGATAATCGGAAATGATAGTTTACCTGAACAGATTGTCGTAAAATTCGAGTGACGTAAAAGTTAATAGTAAGACATACGAGAAATTAAGCATCTATCAAATTTCTATCTATTATTGTTCAGGATCATGCATATCTATGTACATGTTGACCAGCGGTTACTACGGTAACCAATGGAGGGTTTTTATGAAATTAGGGGCTATGTCATCAAACATTTTTGGTGACACATAACTATAATTTTTATTGATGTAGTTCTTTGAATTGTATACTTTTTGTAATCTTTGAATTTTTTGAGGGCTTGAGAGATAATTGAAATTAATAACGTCGTTATGTTGGACATCGCGGTTATCCGCTTTGTCTGCAAAAAGCCTTGACATATAACGCTATATTAAAAGAGCTGAATTTTTGAATTTATGTTAATTTAACGTAATAAATATTCTAAGCGTGGCAATTTTCAGTTAACTGTCAATTCGTTTCTCTATTGACCTAAATATGTTTCCCGACGTTAAAATTCAATTAAGTTAAAAAAAATTAAAAAGTTTTTTCGATGTTCCGCTAATAGTTATGTTGGTAAGATATTTGGTAATGCGTAGTTTCAGCCTTGTATTCATTGAATTTATTTTAGTTAGCCTCTGATGAAGCAGATATATCTACGAAAGCTTTAAGGGAAGTTTCTATATTAAATAAAGGAAGCTGGACGATATACTTTGTATTTTTGTAAAATTAAGCTAAGACGTGTTCTGTGAGGGCTGGGTTTTATATTTCGAGATTTGTCAACCCTGGTGCTGACAACTGACATCTCTTTCATTTTTGACGGTATTCGTACTTAGAATGTTTTAACCTACGAACGCTAGTTATATTGTTTACAGTAATTTGAAAATTGAATTATATTGGCATTAATGAGACCAGCATACATTCAATATTCTATAACCATTGGGTTGTCAAATAAAAATTGTTTGCGCTGTATCCTACATAATTCGAAAATCGCTCAAAAAGGGATGCTTACAAAAAATAATTGCGGTGCTTCAAAATATATCCGTGACAGGTAACGAATCATGGATTTTCAAATATGATCCCGAAAATAAACAGCAGTCGCCGGGTGAGTTTTTTTAAGATGAAGCCAATCCAACGAAATTTGTTCGTTGGAAACACTGTGCGCACAAAACACTTCGAAACTTTTTTTGTTTTGCGTAGGAAGTGGAGAATCTTCAAAAGACATAGGATGCCCGATGCATCCAATAGTGTGGGATTTTTACCCACTGAACTCCACTCCCTGTTGGGATTGTATATTGTTGGGAGATTGGTGAGTTTGTTTAAAGAAGGCTTTAGGATTTATCAT
>WYDF02013413.1:0-13532 GCA_009867245.2 Adranes taylori
AACCAATAGGTCCTCATCTGCGACTCACGTCGTCTCCGATTTCAGTCTGATATTATCTTGGACCTCTTTCTAAATGATATATATATATATATATATATATATATATATATATATATATAGATTTTTATTCTACTTTGGTTAAAATAGTAGCGGAGAGGAGATCATTCCAATGAATCTCTTGTTTTTTTTTGCGTTTAGGTGAATGAAAAGCCTAGAGGAGTGAGGCCGAGATAACTTTAGCTTTATTGTAAAAATCTTGACGAGTGGAACACAGATGTATTTGGTTTTTTATTCTACTTTCGTTAAAATACTAGAAGAGCGGGGAGGAGATAATTTTGGCTTTCTATTCTACTTACGTTAAAACAATATAGGAGCAAGGATGAGATCATTTTGGATTTTTATGTTACGTTTCGATGAATGAAAAACCTTAACAATTGCGGCAGAGATACTTTTGGCTATTTATTCTACTGCGGCTAAAATAATAGAGGAGCTAAGGGGAAGGATATTTTGGATTTTATTTTGCGTTTCGATGAATGAAAAACCTTCACGAGTAGAGCAGAGATAATTTTTGCTTTTTATTGAAAACCATTGACGAGTGGGACAGAGATAATTCTGGTTGTTATTCTTTTCCGTATCTATTAAGATAGGCTTATATATCAAGATTAGTTTTGGCCACCTGTTTGCTACCGTCGATCGATTCATTCGTCATCGTGCAGATGAAGCCTCCTGGATATTTTATTAATTTATTTTCCGCTTTGCTGGCGGACAAATTAAACATGCGACCGCGAGCAAAGGGAAAAAGATATTAATAAAAACATCCAGGAGGCTCCATCTATCTGATGACGAATGAATCGATCGGCGGTAGTAAACAGGTGGCCAAAAGAAATCGTGATATATAAGTTGCCTATATTAATAGTTACAGAAAAACATTAAAATTATTTGTCTTCGAATAAGTTGGCTCAATTGGAAGAGCATTCAAGAAGTCCGGATTCGAGTCCCGGACGGGGTAAACATTTTCCGAGATTCAGGTAATAAGAAATATTAATTTCATAATTTACTCTATTAAATAATGCGTGGAGGTTTAACAAAGAAATATCAAATGTTCAATTAAACATGGGACCGCCAGCAAAGCGGAAAAGAAATTAATCAAAACATCCAGAAGGCTTCATCTAGCCAATGACGAATGAATCGATCAGCGGTAGTAAGCAGCTGGCCAAAACAAATCCTGATATATAAGTTGCCTATCTTAATAGTTACGGGAAAAACATATTAAAAATTACTTGTGTCTTCGAATAAGTACCCGTTAGCTCAACTGTAAGAGCAATCTGTCGGCAATCGCCAAGTCCGGGTTCAAGTCTCGGACGGGGTAAACATATTTTCAAGATACAAGTAATAAGAAATATTAATTTAATAATTTATTTTATTAAAAATGCCAGCGTGGAGATTTAACCACGAAATATCAAATATTCAGAAAAACCTTGACGATTGGGGCAGAGATAATTTTAGCTTTTTATTCTACTTCCGTTAAAATATTAGAGGACGGGGAGGAGATCATTTACGATTTTTATTCGGATGAATGAAAAACCTTGAAGAAATGTGGTAGTGGCTTTTTATTCTACTCTCCTTAAAATACATTTTGAATTTTCATTCTATATATATATATATATATATATATAATTTTTTTTTCTTGAGTAACATTCATGATTTGAATTTGTGAATATGCGTTATTAATAATCAATTTCACCATACACTGTAGAAATCCTTTCATACCTGGTTCATTTTAATTTACAACACCTTACGGAGTTGAATAAATGTTCCTTTTGACTAAACAAGATTCAGGTAGTCCAGTATATAATTAATATAATGTTTAAAATAAGACCAGTAGGTAGTATTTATGTATTTATATTTTAATGAGTGATCCTTGTTTTAATTATAAAATGCTTACAGCAGTAGAAAAAAGTATAACCTATATCTATAATCGTTAATAGCTGCGGACAATATTCCGTAGACCGTTCTACACGTACTTCTTGCGTATTCAAATTTCTCATTAAAGAGGTATTGATATTTATAATTTACGTAAATTTTAAGAAAGTTTAAAAACTTTTACGAAATTTTTTTATGTGTTTAATTGTTAGAGCTGTTAATGAACCCTCACTTCCTGTGGACCTTAAAATTGATGACAGTGAACTGGTGGAAACTGAAGATATAGCGATGGTAGCAGCATTTCCCTCTAGAATCCATCGACTAGCAAATAAAATATTCCTTACTGAGAGCTTAGAGTGGACATTGAAAGCCTTCAAGCCATTCAACTCTCTAGTGGGAGATGGTATTTGCCCTTCACTTATAGAAAGATGCCAGACATATACTCCACTTATGTTTACAAATTTAGCTTCATGCTTGGATATATTCCAACCATCTGGAGCAAGTGAATATAGTTTTTATACCAAAAAGATAAGGGAAGTCGGATATTATTCCCAACGCACATAGACTAATTAGCGTAACTTCGTTCTTGCTGAATGGAATGGAGAAAGTGTTGGATCAGTTTCTGAGAAACAAAATTCTATAAAAGACACCATTCCACCATTGGCAATTTGCTTACCAAAAGTCTAAATCAGCAAATATGTTCCTGTATACCCTAGTGGGTAAAATTGAAAAATTATTGGAGGCAAAACAAACGACATTTTGTGTATTTCTTGACATAAAGGGACTTTTGATAAATAACACCTCGAATGAAACAATAGTGAAAACAGCATAAAATAAGGCCTGTTCACAGCCAATAACTGAGTGAATCAATGAAATGTTGCAATGTGAGTTCTTTCATGACTGCTCTGGTCTATTGTAGTTGATATAATCCACACCTTAACAATAGCCGGTTATCAAGTACAACGGCATGCAGAGTATCTGGTGCTGATAGAACAAAGATGACACAAGAGTGTCCACTAGAATGCAGAGTGCCCTTAACATCACAACCGAATTGTGTAAAGAAAATGAGGTGAGCATCAACTCCAATAAAGTGTCGGGTGTGCCACCCACAAGGAGTAAGAAGTTCGATTTAAGAATATTGGTCCTGAATAGCGGAACAATATTGACAACGTGGGAGGCCAAATATTTGACCATAGTTTTGGACCGCAAAAAGCTTTTCGGTAAAACATGGGGTCTAGAACCAAAAATGATTGACTGGTCATATACAGGAATTGTAAGACCTATCACAGCGTACTGGTAGCCTAAAGTGGAGGAGAAAAAGAGCCAGAACTTACTACATAAACTATAAAGAACTGCATGTCTGAGCATAACTAGGACAATGGCTACCTCACTTACAGATGCGTTAGAGGCACTGATTGGACTGCTTCCTATTCACTTATTTGTAAAACGAGAGACTCTGGTACAAGCCACAGCTGTTGCCAGGACAACAAAACTGGAAACCGGTAACCAATATAGTATAACAATAAAATCAAGAAATATAACAATAAAATCAGCACTGATGAAATAAAACTTAGACCTGCAGGAACGTATATTTACGTAGATCTGTAAATTTTAGACAGGACGATCTGATACAACACTTCATATCTCCTCACATCGATTTCACGTGGCCCTTCAATATATCTTCAATTGAGATGCATATTCCCTTACTTAAGGTTAATCTATGTAAATTCTTACGATTTTGTGTCACCGTGAAAAAAGATTTAATGCTCAGGTATTCCCACCAAAAGCATTTTCTGTGATCTAGGCCACCACGATACTTTATCTTGCTTTTTCCATTGCTCAACTCTTCCTTGTCTACCCTCATTCGCCTGAGTAGTTTAGAATTGGGAGGGTGCTCCCAGCAAGGAATACCACAAAGGCATGGCATTCGACAAATATGCGACTTTAATTGTTCTTTATACCTATGCGTAACAGGTAAGCGCAAATGTTCCCGCGAACGTTGAAAGTATGCTAAATGATATCCCAAACTTTGCTCTTGTCCACTGTTTAACGTCTGGTATAAGCCTAAGCCACCATCGTTCGTTGGTACTCAACTCCCATTCTCTTTCCCATAGCTCCAATATCTTTTTCCTTTTCCCTTCCGTGCAGTGATTTTCCTTGTTTCTGTTATTATATATTTTTTCTTTTCTTGCATGCCTCATACTCAGTCTACTCTCAGTAGAGGTTTATGGATATGACATTAAAAGCATTGGTTGACCACTTCTGGTGTTCATTCCAGTACATCTGGTACGCTGAACTTTGTGAGTGTACCGGCTGTTTTGGCTGTTTCATAATACTGGAAGTTTCATAAAGGGGAACACATTCTATCATGCCATCAAGGAATGCACGTTTTGCCGCATAGGCCCCTCTTGTTGTTGAAAGTTACATTAAAACATTAAGTTGACATTAAGGTATGGTGAACAGACGTCCTGCTTCTGTCGGGGTAGTCCCGATTTTTAACAATTTGTGCCACGCCCTGCGGCGTTTTAAGAAAGTCCCGATTTTTGGAAAGAAATCGGAAAGAATACGCCCTGACATGTTAAATATGATTTAAAAATTTGTTTTTGATATGATGTAATGAGTTCTTGGCGTTTGAAATATGGTAATTGATGCCCAAAAAAAGTCATCGATCAAAATAGGAATGGATGACCAAAAAAAGGGTAATCGCCTACGGCTCTGCGTCAGTTTATTTTTAAATAAGACCCCTACATGGATGGTGTCCCGCTTCACCAATCTTAAAATCTGGTCACCTTACATACAGACATGGAGTTATTAGAGCGGCTGTTCTGGCGGCTTTTTCCGCTGATTCTTCATATGTTGAGTAATATCAATGTGCAATCTAAAAGTTCTTGGCGTGCTTTGAGAATGTGACTTTCTGATTCAGTATGTATAAGATTCATTCTATTGGCTCATTTGTTTCATTTGCCACTCCATAACTTTTTGGTAGCCTCAGTGCTTGTGATAGAATTTGATCTTACCAAAGCAGGATCGAGGTTACACTTCTCTGGAGTTCGATCTCGGGCATCTCCGTTGGAGTGAACTTGACATTTGGCATCGCTCTTCCTCTGACGTTCATCTCCTCGTTTTCTCATTGACGTTGGTCAAGGAAGGGCTATGAAATATTGATATGTGTGAAATGAGTAAGATGATGACAAGAGAATGAAAGATTCAGCAGAAAATAATAATGTAGTATCTATGTATGTGTACTTCACCTAATGTTCGTAGAATTACTAATGATTTGAGATTAATTTGTATTTAATAAAATAGAATAAGCGAATTCCTACTGGCACGTATATTGATGTAAATCAGATTCAAGACTGCGACTATGCCTGCTGTTTAAGAAAATAGATTTGATCACTTTATAGTGAATTATGCTGATCGAAACGTGCGAATTAGCTCACTCGAAGATGAACAGTACAAGACGTCACTAAAATACGTCTAGTGAGGGCTGGATAAAGTAGGTCCTTTTATACTAAATCAGTTGGCAAAAGACTTATCTGGCGTGTTACTGGAGCTGGTGACATTCGGTGTAAGCAGATGTGGCTTGAAGAAAACTTCGTCTAGAAAATTTTAGCAACGCTTGACCAACAACCAATGGAAAAATTTCTTTGATTTGTTAAGATTTCTAAGGATTAAAATTGCATTATTTTGTTGGTAGTATACTTACGGTGATGGTAGTAGCTTTATGTGACCAAAATCTTGGGAAGCTCCTCCCAACGAGTAAAGATCAAGTGAAGAATAGTTAGCGCTATCCTCTTGAAATATAGAAGTAACCAATGACAGATAAGACAACCAATCGGTCAACAACACAAAAGAGTGAGAAGCATAACTGCTTATTGAAAATTCATGGGTCGAAATAAACGTTCAGTCATAAAACTTTAACAGTTAAAAATAATAATAGCTTTCGCAAAAATACCAAATGCGGAAATATACTATCTGTGTAAATGCACACACTACACACACATATATATTTAAGACAAAGCTTCCAACAGTTGTAAGTATTTTCGTATAGCAGGCTGCATTAAATCACATAAATCATCTAGCAGACTTTTCTCCCGCGCATATAGGCGGCACGTTTGACAATTATGTTTCTATGCAAGTGGGCAGGTTTGTGTATAATGCTTCCGTGTTAAGCGGCATGTTTGATAATTTCGTGCAATTAAGCGGATAAGATTTTATTTGTTAATTTATATTTACATTATTTGATAAATTATTATTACTAAATTGATTGGTTTTTATTAAATTAATTTATGTTGGCTTAGTTATCCTGTAACATGCTAAGGAATATTCCATACATTCGACAAAAAATCCACATATCGATGATATCATGCATGAAATGAAGTAATAATATTAATTTTATAAATGTTTTTATTTCTTTTTATAAAATAATTAATAAAACAAAACTAAACTAAAGTCCAATTGTTTCCTTATAAAGTGGCCATAAAATCTACTTATTGATGCATATGTCAATACTAAAAAGTAAATTTCGCATACTACAAATGCGAACTAACAACATCTTGTGAACTTACATAATGTCATCAAATCAATAATATAATGAAATGCATAAACAAGAATTACAAAATTGACATCAGAGAGATCCGAAAAAGTTGTTTAATGACATTATTGGAAATTTACTTAAGTAGAATATAAATTCTTTCATTTCTGATTCAGAAATATAACACCAAATAGTGCATTGGCGATTCTATTGATAATATCTGTTTCTATATAATTCCGTTAGTTCCACTTTATTCAATTGTTTTTTTGCGAACGGTGTTCTGATTATAATGGAGCGAATTGCGTTTCAGTTGAATAACTCAAACGTTATAATTCATTGAAATGAATTGATGTGCCCAAACACAGCCAGCAGCGTACGCCTCTGCATTCAGTTCTGTAAAATGTAATATACAGATAGAGAAAATATTAATCTGATTCATTAATTGAATGTAATTTTATGTTCGTCCATCAAATATTTTATCTAATATAAAACAATTGCAAATAATAAAAAGAAAGCTAATAAATGATTAAATATTAAAAAAAATCATTTTCAAAAAATTCTTTTTATATTTTCTTGAAGAACAGAAGGTGTGGTCAATGGGGTAAGCGGATGATTTTGTATGGGACAATGAGAGAAGAAATGATTGAATGGGTGAATAAGTATATGGTGAAGAGGGGTGATACTAGAAGGGAGGCGGGAGGAATAGCAAAAAAGACATATTTGAGTTTGTGGAAATGTGAATCAAATTGATTCAAGTATTTAGGTTTTACGTTAAATTATAATAGGAATTGCAACGGGTATGCAAGATTAGCGGTGAAACGAGCTTTAGTAGCAATGTAAAGGTTCAGATGTGTGTAGGATATGATATTTGGGGATTCGGCATGAGAATGAAAATCTTTGATTGATCGATATTAATTATATTTTGCTGATTTGGCTGCTAAGTCTATAAAGTATGCAGCGGGAGCCTTGGGCCATTAAGGAACCCCAATCAATTTATCATCAATTTCAGATTAGTCCAGACTTACTCCAAAAATATTTTAACCATAAAGTTTGCATAAAAATATGGCTACAAGGCGCTTTATGTCCAAAACATTTTATTCCGAGGCACACTCAGTGCCTCGACTGCGTCAGCCACCCAAGGTATTGCCGTTTCTCCACATTGCTGTGAGACAGAACGGGATTAGGGCCATCAAGGCATTACCATATACTTTCAGAACCGTGGTCTAAGTTTTTTTTTTTACTATTAAATGCATTTAATCCAATAGCCCAATGCGGCAAAATTCAAATGTGTTTATAAGTAAAGCATTCTTAGTCCAGATGTCCCTAACCAAGATAACCCACCCAACTTATTTTCAATATGATGGCAACAAATAATTATTACTAGATTGAAAACTTATATGTATGTATGGTATCGATCTAAGACCATATAACTTCGGAGCGCTGGTGTGGTGGAAAAGGACACTCCAGATTAAGACAAGACAGAAATTGTCTGCCATACAGAGAACTGCGTCCTTTTGTATAACGCTTTAAGTGCTGCTAAATCATCCACCATTGGAACTGATCGTACAAACAGAGGCGGAAACTGCACTCATTGGCTGAAAATTAATAGACCAAACATGGCAAAGAAAATAGACACCATAATTACAGGGATTTAAAGACCCTGCTATCTTTCCGGAATCTGCTCTAGTCTGGTCCAGCGACGGTTGAAGGGCTTCTGGAAATACAGAAGCTAGAATATCCGGTGAACGCCCAAAATGCAGAATGTTCTAAATATTCTGTATTGCCCTCCATCTATTGTACACAGGAAAACATATAGAGGAAATATAAGAAGCAACGGAGATTTATAGTAAGCGACAGGCAGGGAACATTTCAGACGCTTCACAACTCCAGAAACATGTCTTTACCGAAGGACGAATGTATCAATGTATTGTGCAGACTGGCTGTACTGGCTGGAGACAACAAAATAGCAGATGTTCAGGTGTTCTGGTTCGGAGCTGGCTGCTAGATCCATTAGAAAAACGACAAGAAACTGGACCGTTCAAAAAGATATGGTGTGCTGAGCAAAATCAGCAGAAAAACAACACAGTATCGCTTTATAGAAAAGCTATTTGAGACCAAAACTTCAGATTTCCTAAAACTTGTCAGCAAGAAAATCTAAATGACAACTGGTCTGTTAACAGGTCACGTACCTCTGGGGTAATATGAAGTAAATTGGCTTAGACAGAGCAGAAGTAGTGTGTAGGGTGTGTCTGGCGGAATGTGAGCTAACTCAACATGTGTTATGTGAGTGTGAAGCCTTGAATTTGTAAAAAACTCATTAAATTGTAAAACTTGGTAATAATAAGAATAATAATAAAAATAAGACTATAAATAAATACCAAACTCTTTAAATATAAGTTAAAAACAATTTTGCTGCTCTTTGCGCGTCAAATATGATCTGCATCCTCATATACTCACTCTTAAGAGAAGAAGCTGCTCGCAATTCGCCATCATACTGCGCTGCAGACAAGTACAGAAAGATACAATGCTGCTCGGAAATAAAACAGGACGCATGATTTGTTGTGAGTAACAAAGTATCAACTAAACTGAACCACGCTACTGCAACTTGCACCAGACCCCTCCGGCGATTGTTGGTGGAGCAGTTAGTTACACACATTCATGTCTATTCCCGGTGTTCGTTTACAATGCTCGTAGTTTGGAATATGTTATAAATTTTTAATACACTACACGTAAATCATGTTTTACAATGTTCTATAAATCTTTAAGTATAGTGTTTAGTTGCTTTAGCATTAAACATTTTAAATTAATTTATTAAAATAATAATAACAATAATTAAGAAAAAACACTTTGGTGCTTTGGTATCATGTTTCAAAAATTCTGTATGATTAAAATACTATATTTTATACCGGGGAACATTTTGTAATATATTTTGTGATTAGTTCGATTTTACAGTTAAAAACCTTGTACAAGTTAGAGCTCTATTACCAGATTTGCTAAAGCTCTGGCATAGGCTTTTACACGTAAAACAAAATCTGTCACTATTTTCTGTACACGGCGGTGTGGGAGAACTCCGACAAGTCTCTCTGCCATAATTTTTGGTGTCCGTATACACGTGATGATTTAAATAAAATTCGATGCAAGCAGGTTAACTTAGTCAATAAATTACATTAGGTTGTCATAGAACGCGATTTTAAATGCAATGTAAAAGATTCCAAATTAAATGATACACTAGGGATTGGTATCGGACAACAAAACATCGTGGCTAGATTAATCGTGGCTAAGAAAATCGATTAATCCGATTAATCGGCAACTACAAATAAATGGGTGAAAAAAAGTTGGGTACATTTTAATTTTTTGTATTTTGAAAACATAAAATAACAAAATCCGAGAAGAAAATTGTCTTTATTATTTATGAGTTTTTAAAAGTAATGTGTTAAATGAAAATTATGTGCCTCTAAATTAATAATTAATAATCCCAATATATCTCATCCACGTCTTTTAAAAATAGCTTGTTAGCCAGATAGGTAGTTAGACTTTGCTCCCTCAGAATTTGGCCGGCTTCGGAGAAGAGCCTCACTGAAGGCACCGAGGTTGAAATGGTTGGGACGTACTTCAAAGCGACCCCAGAAACCGCTGGGTACGTCCAGCTATCTGCTTCCAATATAACATAGGATTTTGTTGGATTCTCTCCTGTGTTGTTCACAAAAAGAGGTTAAGTTTCTCGTGTATGGAGCTTGTGGCAGTTGGGGCGTCATTGGATGTCAGACGACTATGGCTTTTGGACCAGACCTTTTGGATATTTTTGTTGTGCTTTTTAAACAAAGACGAAGATACTGCACGTGAGATGGACGAGTCTGAAGATGTGTCATTTTTGGTAGGACTGGTAGGAGTAGCAGCAAGAGATGCAGCCTGGTTTTCCCTTATTTGTTTTGAAAGTGTATTTATGACTTTGGCAAGACTGGACGGATGCTTAAAATACATTTTCTTGAATCTCGGATCTAGGATGCAGGATGAGGTTAAAAAGGAAACCATTTCTATCGAACCAAAACGTTTTATGTGTTGAGCCCACACAGATAGTTGCAAGACCTTACCAAATTTGGTGTTTCAGATCCAAATTCTCGACTGATTCTTTATGAATGGCCGCCACTGGAATTGTCATACTGCTTGTGAGATGTTTTTCGGAACTTATATCATTCGTAGCTCTTGCTAAAGGTTCCAGAACGTGGCACACTTCTTGCAAGACTTCCATCTCCATTGCAGAGAGCATTGGTGGAGCAGCAGAAGTGTTATTGTTGATGATTTCTTTTATGAATGAACGCAGCTGTAGGACCCTTGGGAGCATATTATATGTGGAGTTCCACCTAGTAGGAACATCCTGGATCACAGTTTTTGTGGACATATTTCTTAATTGATCGCATGCAGAATTCGAATGATGGCACCATCGCACAAAAGCATTGACTTTTATCAAAATTTCAATCAATTCTGACACGTCACTGATGGCCTTTGTGGCGAGAAGATTAAGGGTGTGGGTAAAACAAGGGATATGTTTACCTTTACCAAACATTATGTCCACTGTCTTTGTAATATTTTCTGCATTGTCAGAAATCACTGCAAGAGTTTTCTCAATATCAAATTCTCATTCTTCAAAAAAAAATTGTGTTTCCTGCACAATGTTCTGAGAAGTGTGCCTTTCAGTGAGCTGGAACATTCCGATTGTACCTTTGACAACACATCCCTTGTTAGCATCAACATTCCGATTGTACCTTTGACAACACATCCCTTGTCATCATCCAGATAATGTACAGTCAAACTTACGAAGCTCCGATTTTGTAAATCAAAACTGTATCGGTCCAGTTATCTGTGGTGAAACAATAATTCTCAACAGATTTCAACTCAGTTTTGAACGAACTGGAAACTGGGTATCAATAATAGCAGTGCAGATAGTTTTGCGAGTTGGTATGGTGAACAGTGGAGCAGTCGTCTTGAGGACCTTCCGGAATCCTATATGCCCAACCACTGACAGCGGTTGCATGTCCTTACAAATCATGTAGACGATACTTAGAATGATCTTGTGATTCATATTGCCACCCTCCTTGTGAGTAGTCACGTTTTGTCAAATTCTGAGCTAATGAGAGGTTGACTAACTCTCACATCATTTGGCGAAGAAGAACTGGCACATAGTTTTTTTTTTTTGGTTTCAACGACCTCCGTCTCGTTCTGTTTTGGTCCCCCCCCCCAGACCAATTTTAGGATGCTTGTGTTCTAGATGGTTTTTCAAGTTGGTCGTGTTCCTACATGTTTTTATATTCACTCCACAATGACGACACATAGCACAGTTTTCTCTGATTTTTCAAAATGTTCCCAAACCACACTTTTTGGAGGCATTTTAGTGAAATTATTCAGCAAAATAATTCGAAAGTCGATTAATTTGTATGGTAAAAAGTATTGGCAAACATCTTGGAGAAAGTGTAAGCAATGTATACAACGCTTCTACCATCTTAGTGAGATATGGTATAGTATCGATCGGCACCCTTTTTAAATACACTTGTTTTGTCTGATCCTTCTTTAGAGTCGATTTGTTTTTACCCATAAGGCTTATGATCGACTTGCATTTTTTTAACAGAGTAGATCATTAATATGTATGAGATTTTTATATAGGCCGTGACACTGTAGTAATCAGGTTACTACGAGGAATGGGTTAGAAGGGATTCATTTAACCACCTGAATATAAATTTATGTACCAAAATATTTTCTTTTCTTCCATATCTATATTTCTCTTTTCTTTTCTATCCTCAATATACAAGTAGTAAGTTTATATTAAACATTAATCTGTATCATATAATAATTATTGGGAATCATGACTGAAATAGCCGCGCAAGAACTCAAAAACAACTGCAATAAGTCAGAAGGGTTTTGATGTGAAATGAAATAAGAAGATTGTTGGATTTCAAAGACTGGAAGAATTGATTAATATTAGAGTAGTTAAGCGGACATTCAAACACAATTTGGTTAAAATATCCGAGTTGACGACAGACATAGAAAGTGTCCTCAAAGATTCCACTTCTGAATAGGTGAGCAGGACATAGAGAATGCTAATATTGAAAACTAGGGTCTTCTTTTAATAACAGGATTAATTGAGCTTTCCCAATTAAAATAGAAGGATTGGACCATCGTGTTTGCCATTCTGCAAATATATTATTCTTAATAGATGAATATAAAAAGAAAAGATCAATTTCCACCTGATCAATATGAGACGAGTCCACCTTTTCATTTCTAAAAATTCCGCTACCACCAGGAATCCAACATAACTTAATGCTAATATTGTTATGAAAGGTAAAAAATTGATTTTCTAATATTTGACAACAGTCTAGAGAAAGAGAAAAACTAAATTTTATGGATTGGATAACACTACAAGCATCAGAAAAGTAATTACTGATTGTTTGAAGTTTTTAAATCAACCCAATACACTTCAGAATAACCAAAATCTCCGTGGCAAATTATATCAAAAAAATCTGAGATTTTCATGGACAAATTTTTATTAAAAGAATGACAAAACTCCCAAAAGCCAAAGATGAATTAGAGGGGAGTTTTGAATCGTCTGTATAAAATTGGAAACTAACCGCAGATGAAAACTAAGCATATTTTCGTACATACTAGAGATTTATGTCAGAGTTTCACCATCAGAGTTGCCACTAGTGCTCTGTTAGCAAAGATGTCAGAGTTTTCAGTGTCATGCACTGTCATAGCAAATGTTCACTGTCATTGTTGATTTTTTTCCTCTGCGACTCTTGTCGGCATACCGAAGTTTATTCTTTAGCTGCAACGTTTATTTTATTTTTTATAGGTTATATGATTTTTTATCTAATTGTTGATATTTAGTTCATTATTTTTTGCATCGTCAAAAAAATTACGTTCTTAACAATGTTCGCAATACTTGATAAAAGTTTGAGTATATTAGAACTGGAGTAATAATGACAATATAATTCTCTATTTGTATTTCACCACTAGCACTTGCTATTCCAAATACTGTAGTCACCAGAGTTTATCTTTTTAAATAATTTAGTCCGTGAAGTCA
>WYDF02013424.1:0-13532 GCA_009867245.2 Adranes taylori
GTCGCCAAAGTCGGACCTGGCATTGTTGTGTGATGCATTTAGCATAAGACATTGTAAATCTCCTTTGCTTGGTACAACAAGCGCAATGTTAGCGCTTGTTGCGCCTGGCTCGGCGACTGTCGTTCTGTCTACACAGATCCTTCGTGGTGGTGGTACACTGGGTGACTGAATGGATGCTGATGGTGATCGAAGCACATATGCATTTTCGTTCTGTTTGTTGTTGATGTAATCTATTTATTATTTATTTCCATGGTAAGGATGTGATACAAGTTTCCAAGCGCTAGAAATGTGTTCATTGTCGTTTCATTTATTCATCGTATTCAGTCGTTTTTCTATTTCTGTCGCTTCTCTTGCTCTAGTGGGTTTATATGGCTGTTGTTCTAGAGTTTTCAAAAGCTATTCTGTGACCGGTGGTGCAGTTTTGTTAGGCAAGGGCAGACGTGCTGAGGTTCTTATTGACGTTGTTTTCATGCTCAGCTATTCTGGCTAATATTTTTCAGTTTGTTTGTCCGACAAATACCAAATCGCATTCATTGCAGAGTACTTCGTACACTCCTTGATTTTGTAGTGGAACTTTGTCTTTTGGTTTGGATAATATGCTGCTGATTTTTTGGTCTGTATTGAATACTGTTATGATGCCGTTCTTCTTTACGATAGATGATATTTTGTCGGTAGTTCCTTTTATATACGGAAAAGTTGCAATAAATTCAGAAAGTGTGGTTTTGGACATGGAATTTTGTGTTTCTGGTGTAGATTCTTGTTTAATTGGGTATTAGTATAACCGTTCTGGAGAAATGCACTCCGCAGAGCAACTGCTTGAGCTGTAAGGAGAAGGTTCATCGAAGTAAGATTGAGTAATAGCAGTTGGATTATTACCTACCGCAACCTAAATACATCGTTGCTTAAACACATCGTATTCAGTATATGAATAATAATATTAATAAAGCAATTTTGATTTATACCAACGTTTCTATCGATATAAAAATAATTGTCTAAAAAATTTTTACCAGAATTTATCAGGGCCGTATAAAAATTTTGTATAAAATAATTTTCTGTAACATTTGACCAATGTCATTTGAAAAAAACAATAAGGTAGTTTAAATAAGTAAAGCAGGTGTTTCAAGAAGTATATGCAACATATAGTAAATTTTGAAAATTATTGAACTTCGAAATGTAAGGGTCCCTCTAAGGCGGGTCATAATTATTTTCTGCAGCATTAGAGTGCATTCAAGGTAAAATCATTAACATTTCCGCAGCATCTGAGGAAGTTTTTATTGCTCTTATGCATAATCTTAACGAAAATAATATCACCAATTTTAGTAATCTAAAATAATATATATTTTACATATATAGATATATACTTAAAAAGTACAACCTTTAAATATATATACAACTACATTTTCAATGTAATTTTGAATTAATGTTTCAGTATAAGCATAATAGTATTAGTTGGAATAATTTTGACGAAAGCAAATTTCAGTTAATATGGAATGTTTCACTTGATAACAAACAGCTTACAAAATAGATTTAAACAGCTTTACTAAATAAATTAAGACAGCAATGAAGATGTCTTTACAACAATGTTGTTATCGTAGTTGCTTGTTAATTGCTTCAAGTCATTTTGGTGGACATAATATTTTATGTACATTGTATATACTGCATAAAACATACGTTGCATCTCTATAGATGTATAAATTCAACAACAAGTACAACAGAAAAATTAAAGGATGACAAAAATTATTAGAGTGCATTGAAAGCAAAATCATTAACATTTTTAACGTATCCCCATCATCAGCGCAAGTTTTTATCGATCTTATACAACATCTTAAGTAACATAATAATTACCCCGATTTTGGTATAATTTCACACATACAGATATACTTGCAAAACACGATCTATCTATCGTTTCGATTTATGTATAACAACATGTTCAATGTAATTTTATATTAACGCTTTAGTATAGAAATAATAGTACAACTTTGACGAAAACAGATTTACTTGATAGGGAATCAGGGTATTTCAGTTAATTGGGAAACTTGTTTAGTTGATAAGGTAATAGGTTTCATTTGTTAGGGAATCAGGGTTCATCATCAAATCATCATCGAACCGCCGTTAGCGTCCACTGCTGGACATAGGCCTCCCTTAGTGTCTGCCACCACTTTCAGTCTTATGCGTCCTGTATCCAGTTTCCCCGGATTCTCTTAATATCGTTCGTCCATCTTGTTGGTGGTCTGCCTCTGCTTCTATAGGCTTCGTGCCTTGGTCTCCACTCCAGAATACGCTTTGACCATCTTCCATCCGTTGTTCGTGCCAAATGGCCAGCCCAGTCCACTTCAAGGTTGCAACTCTCTCTATGACATCAGTCACACCCGTCCTATGCCGTATAGCCACGTTGGGTATCCTGTCTTTCAGAGACAGTCCCATCATTGTCCGCTCCATAGATCTCTGAGCGACTCGCAGCTTGTGCGCCATTTTATTGGTAAGCGTTAACGTTCAGGGTTCAGTTGATAGGAAATCAGGGTACTGTAGATTGGGAAATATGTTTCAGTTCATAGGGAAACAGGTTTTTGATGATCGGAAGACATGATTTATTTGATCAGGAATCAGATTCAGTTGATAAGGAATCAGAGTTTAGTTGGCAGAAAAACAGGTTTCTGTTATTAGGGAAACATATTCATAAAATAGATTAAGACCGGAATGAAGATATATTTACAATGTTGTGACCGAAGTCGTTTGTGAATTGCTTTAAGTCATTTCAATATACTTTATGTTCATTAACAGTTGAACAAAGATGCTACTGAAAGCAGAGGGTACTGACGAAGGCATACACCAGAATTGAATCCATCAACCCTAACCCGCTTTTTTAAGCTAATTGTGTTTTTCACATAGTCAATGTGCAGTTGTCGAAATAATTTACTTATCTAATTGATTAATAATTATTATTTACTGTCTTAATGTCATAATATCATACATATATTTTATTCTTCAGTTCTACTATTACAAATATTTAAATCCAATGCTTATAGTAAGTCTAGATTGTTTAGAACTTATTCCATATAAATAAAGCAGTGTCCTTATTAAAAATACTTTTAGAAAGAAACTTACCTATTATACTGAAAGAACATTTAGGAAATAGAAGCTGATAATTACCTGTAACAAAATTAAATTCGTATAAATTCAATATAAAGTTAAGAACTAAAGAATCCTATATAAAAAATTTGTGGACGTGATCGCCACCCCATCATTCATATACTGAAAGTCCTCCGTTTGGTTATATCTTGCATAAAGCAAGAGTCGAACCTTTTAGTTTTGACAGTCACATTTTCAGTCGTCTATTAAATTCAATTAGCACAATATTGTTTAGGGTAAACTAATCAACATTGGTCTAACTTATAAATCGCCTACCCATGAATCCCCCGGTCCCTATTACCTTCGCCGCGAACAGCTTTGCGGACTGCAATGCCCGAGGCCGTTCTTGACACACATTGTCCCCGTATTTGTATACGGCGCGGACATCTGTGCTGTCCGATTTATCTTGACTCTCTTTTCGGCTAATTTCTAGCAGAGAAATGGTCTTATGAATTTGTCCGCTTCAACGTGGTCTGCTGCCGTTTCTAACTCCGTGTCATTTTCCCCCATGTCTTGTTTGCACAAAATTGAGGTCCCTGGGTCCTACACATGGTCCCCAAGTTTTATTCTTTCAACTTTCATACTAACCGAGGAATTTAATGCATTACAATAGCCAGTCTCATGTAAAACGATCGTAATGTTTACAAAACAAAAAACAAACACATTGGTTGCCTATATAATATAGTTTATTTAAGTGTCCTATCTTTTATAGTTCCTGAGATATATTAAAAAGGTTTGTAACATTTTAAATGTGGCAACGTAGCGATCTACAGCACTTGCAGGAATGGCACACTTTCATTCGAAGCATACTACAATATAATATATGCGACTGAAATTTCAGTCTTCTAATATTAAAAATAAATTTCTCAAAAAAAAATTATCATTTTGAACCCCTTCCAAAATTATAATGTGCACCCGCAGTTGATAAACACATTTATTCTATTGCAAAAGCAGTTTTTATGTCTCATAAAACGTAAAATAATTGTTCCTGTAACTTTGCATATATGATCTATTACGTATGTCATACATGTATATAATATGATAGTTAGATCCATTATGTGTGGCATAATTTTAAATCTAATTACAAGGGTTATCAAAATCTAAAAAAATATACTATAAAGTTTATGAAGAAAAAATTTATTGCTCAAAATAGTAACTGTTTCATATTTGTAACTGTTTACAGGTCTCCCAGTGGAGATGCCAATATCTTTCTTGATACTTTTATTAAACTTTTAACTCTTCCTGTTGACTTCAAAAATATAACAATTATTAATAGTGATTTTAATTTTAAGACAAAAGACAACTTACTTAATTAATTTACTGACTTTTTTACTCTTTTGACCAGCACATTACTATAAATGAGAATACACGTCATGACAGATATCTGGATAATATTATCAGAAAACTGGATCAACCATTCTAGTCTGTGGGTGTGGTAGACTATAAAATTTCCGATCACGCCGCAGAAAAGGGTTTCCATCAAAACACAAACCAAGTAATGAAACTATTATTTATAAATCTGCTACTGATATTATAAGATAAATTTTATTGTGCCGAAATAGATTCTCATGTTTACACTCGTCTAATAAACTATAATTGTATCAATAAGAATACAATTTAAAACACACTTGTACATTTAAATTAAAACATACGGCATAACACTCATTAAAAATTACAAGCTGCATACATATCGTGGTTTCATTTATTAAATTTTATACTAAGCACATAGTATATAGAGTACTGAACAAAGAATCCATACATTCTATACTCTAATTGATCAGACTTGAGTTTAATCTAATATTCATGCAAACTCAAAGTTCAATATGTTTATGGATGTGCTACAAAATGCTGCTAGTACATCTTTTCCTATAAAACGACATAAAATCGGAGCCCGTCGAATTTCACCTATAACGACAGACTAGAATTAGGGCTTTCTTACTCGTGCAGTTTGTTTTAGAGAACTAGGCGTAAACGGCTAGTGAGCATAGGATAAATCTCGTCCAAATTTTTGTAATCTAATTTTTTTATACCTAATTTCTGTTCTCAGTCATTGACTGAAATAAATTTTACCAAAGCCAACAAAGTTTTGCCGCTGCGGCCATCAAAAACTCCAGACTCGTAAATGGATCAGACAAGAGCCATTTAGAGCTTACAAAAGCACTTAACTCTTCACCTCCGGGACCCCTACAAGGCGACCCCCGCTTGCCTGCAAAGGAATCCAAATATCATAGCCAAGAAAGCATGAATCCACCAACCACCACTACTACACTGGTGTGGAATCTGATGAACGCTCTTTAGCACCTCAAAGTCTTCATTTCTAGTCATATCCAGACAAACCAACAAGCCACTCAATTTTATCCGTGTGATTACAAACAACTGTACCAGATATGACACTCTCTTACGCAGAAGCGCATATCTCTATGGCCGCTTCTACCCTGCTGAGCCATTCCACAACCAATCCACACGCAATGCACAAAGTGCTCTGCTATTGGTCACTCGGTAAATGTGTGTCAAAACAAGCTCAGCTTCTCTTATTGCGGCCAACACCACCATGCTCGTATACGCGAGCAAATCCATCCCAGATGTCTCAACTAGCGGCAGGCACGAGGCATGCTCCAACAAGTGTCCCAAAAGCAAGAGACCTCCAAAAAAAAAACCGAGGAGATTGTACCCGCAAGTGTATCGACTCACCCATTCCTCAAATCCCTGAGCGAAAGACTGAGGAAAATCTGGCGCTCAAACATCCCATCCACACAGACGACCTCATCCGGGTCCTAACCTCTACTCTCCTCAATGTCTTGACAAACGCTCCCTAATTCAGGAAGCAATCGGGCAAGTCTCCCGTAACCTTCTACGTAGGGAAACCTACGTATCCTTCTCCAACACCACGGCTTCAATCGTGATTATTCCAATTCAATGGAGATAACGATTAGAACCTGGAATGCCTGCGGAGTACGACATAAAATTTATCTAATAAAAAATCTCCTTTTATCCGACAAAGTGCATATGCTCTGTATTACCGAAACTAAAACTCAACGCGACATTAACATTTCAAATTTCATTAACAACTCAAGTGTTTCAACATAGTAGTCGCTTAGGTAGCATGAGACGAATCACATGAGCTATACACAGTATTTATGCTACTACTCCATTCCACCTTACTCCATTCCACTTTCACAAATTTTACTGTCACTTCCCGCTCTTTTTATAACTCACCCACAGAAACTATTTCTCAAGATTTTCTTCAATTCATCTCACTTCTTCCGAAAGCCATAATTATGGGTGACTTAAATGCTCGCCACGTGGATTTTGGCGATTCGGCAACTAAATCAAACGGCGAAATTCTCATTAATTGTTTCACTCAATTTCCGCTACAACGTACCAGAAATACAGAACCTACTATCTGTGGCACTGGCCTCTCAATTATTGATCATATAGTGGTCACTGAAAGTCTTATCCAATTTATTGAGCCAGAATGTTTCGCCGCACTTCAGTCACATCAGACCATTATCCACTTCTGGTCAAAACTAGCTTCGATTCAGTCACCTATTCCCCCTAGCACCTATTCCCCCACCAGCACAAATCACTATACTTACGTGATATTGAAAATGCAAATTGGCAACACTTTCAAAATAATATTTTACAAAATACCCAACTTAACTTACTTATAAGCACCCATTCTGAAATAGGCATCACTGTTGCCAATTTATCCGGAATCATACAAATTTCTGCCTCAGAGAGTATTCCTCTGGAAACCTTATTCCGAAATGGGCATCCAATTTTCTTGAAGAAACAAACAATCTGGAAAATTATTTGTTCATTCGCCACCACCACTCATATATTATCCTGAACAGGACGATATTCTATATCCTATCCCCCAAGATAATGTATCTGAACACTAAACAGAGGCAAACTCACCCCTCCTGACATTTTCAGACATTTTGACTCGTCGTATCCTGCTGAGACCATATTGCTCCTAACCGAGATATTCAATAAATGTCTTTTACTGGAGCACTTCCGAATAGATTAGAAAACTGGCCAATCGGTCGTGATTCTGAAACCCCGCAAAGACCCTAAACATGTTTCATCATATCGACCAATCACATTTCTTAACGTCTTGGGAAAAAGTTTTGAAAAAATCTTCAGATCTCGCCTACGAAATTGTCTATAGATGAACAAAGTTCTCATAAACAACCAGTTTGGTTTTTAGAGCATCACGCTCTACTATGAACTCTCTTCTAAAATTTCACACATATCACACGAACACCTAACAATGGCCATTGCGCTTTGACAGTGTTTCTAGATATCTCCCATGCTTTTGACTCCGTCTGGCATTCTGCGCTAGTTCGGAAACTCCATGAGCTTCATATCCTTCAGCCTACTACACTGAGGATGGTTTAGTCGTATCTATCCGACGTACCACCTAAATTAAAATTGGAGACACTCTCTCCAGATCCATACAACTTCAAGCTGGCGTACCACGAGGGTCTGTCGTTGCTTCTATTTTTTACATCATGTACTGCTATGATCTCCAAGCCCCAACCAGTCCAGATACCTATAGTGCATTGCAGCTTACTGGGCATGCTGTCAAAAAGAAACATCGAAACCGAGCCCACATCAAACTCCGAATCGGAAACGAGCCCATTTCATTAAAAGACGAAATCTGCTATTTAAGTCTCTGGTTTAATAGAACTTTTAACTGTAATTCTGAGCTAAACTACACCCTTTCCAGGATACGCAAACTTGTGAACCTGATCTCCACACTCATAGGACGCTATAGAGGCTGTCATACTGCATCACACCTACAAAACCTATCTTAGGCCACTGACAGACTATAGAGTTGTTCTACACTTTCTAATGCGCAAGGGCACAAACTTACTGCCTGTGAACGAATAATTCTTTGAAAAATTCACAGGTTACATTTCCAATTTCCGAGTGCCCTAGTATATGAACACTGCTATGCTGCGCCTATCGCAGATCGTCTAAAATTTCTAGTCTAAATATCCGACTCGACGTAATGCAGAAAACAACAAATTAAAAAAAAATCGAAAAAAAACACTCCCTTCCAAAACATCATTATTTTCTATATCAGGCCAACTAACACCCACTTGCGCAGCCAAGTGAGTACAATTAGATATACAAAACCACCAGCAAATCAGGTAATCCCACTAAATCAAACTCCCTCATCAGTTGACAATGCTATGGCCAAGGTTTTGCCGGTTCCCTTGGCTGTAAAGCGAATGCTATAGCATATATCTTATCTGCAAGCTATCAGCTTACCATAATTTTTAAAAGCATATCACTCATTACTAGTTCCAGGCTGAAGAGGATGATAAATCCTAAAACGCCCTTCAAACAAACTCTCCAATCACCCTAAACTGTACACAATCCCAACAGGGAGTTTTAGTGCGGTAGAAGTCCCACATTGTTGGATGCTTTGGCATCCTTCGCCTTTTGATGGTTTATCCCACTTCTTACGTAAAACAAAAAATAAAAGATCAGAATTCATACGTAATCAGTTGGGCATGCTCCGTGATGCATAAATTTGTTCTCCAACACTTGGGAACAAAACTGATTTCTACAATTTTGTTCCCAACAAACATAAGCCAAGAAAGATGGGAAACTATAAACAATTTTACAAACATGCAAACTTCTAACAGCAATACCCAATTCAAAGCCAATGATATTGCTAACTGTTATGCGGAAATACCAGTGAATATCCTGGAAAGCTTACCTAGCTCCACTCATTAACTGATTGCTATTTACTGATAACCAACTTTACTGTATATTTGGTAAATAACGATATACCTTCATGTTTAAAACATTCGAATTTAATCAAATTTCAATTGTCTAACTACGTGATGTGATAAATAGTCTTAAACCAAAAAAACCTTTGATATCTATGGCTTAAATATAAATATTTTATAGACTATTATAAATATTTAATATTTAAAATTTTTGTAAACAGGTAACCAAAAATTGTACAATAAATGAAACTAAATTTTCAATACGAACGTTTTCAATACATAAATATCATCATCAGGTAAAAAGGTTTCATCAGGTTTTTACCTGATGATGATATTTATATATTGAAAACGTTATAAATATCATCATCAGGTAAAAAGGTTTCATCAGGTTTTTACCTGATGATGATATTTATATATTGAAAACGTTTATAATGAAATTTTTTTGTCACCTGTCTACAACAATTTTATACATTAGATTTTACGGGCCAATACAACGATATTCAAAAAAGTAATATTATAAATATTATTATATACCACTTTCTGTTAGAAATCTACAACTTAAAAAGTTAAAGGGAAGAGTTTATTCTTTTTAATTTTGAATGTATGTTATTCTTTTGAAGAATATTTTAATCTAAATTGTAATGATATATAATATTTGGTGGGTAGCGGCCTTTTTCATGTTTTCTTAATTTATTAATTTTATATTTTTATTTATATTTTATATTTAATATCCTGCTTGTATCCTGCTGCTGCCAGATACATGTAACGTGACTAGGAGGTGTAATATGAATTCCTATTTGTAATTCATTATTCACGTGAAAATATTTTTTTATTCACAAAAAATGGTGAATTATCGGGTTAGGGGATTGTAATTATGGTGACTGTTTGGCGTTTCTTATTTTCTATATTCTAAAAGTACGCAATCGAATGATATACCACTAATGAAAGATATTAAAACTAAATACCATTATTAAACAATAGTACCTTAACAAATGCTATTACCAGTGGCGTATCAAGACATTCTCGTAATTTCTGGTTAATTTCGTAATTCCTCGTAATTCCAAACACAATCATTCGCTACAATAATTATTCGCACATTCAAAATAAATAACTCCCCATCAAAATAATAAAATAAAATAATATATAAGTAAGTAAGTGTTAAGTTCGAAAATTGTGATTAAAAGAGAATTATAAAAATCACTTGTAAAAATTTTATTCGTGTTAATTCGTCCACATGCATAGCACAAAACTGATACAATACATTATACCATATGTGTATACAGCGAATAATCCAAGGTATAGCATCTTAATGTGCGCAATCTTGCATACAACTAGCGTTTCAATAGACAATTTTAATTATTATTTGTATATGCAATCATGGCGTAAAGGCTGAGTGTCGGATTCGCAGTTAGATGCAATGAGACCTTACGCCTATATTTGGAAAAAAGAAAAGGTGTTGATAACAGCCATAACCTATGCTAGAGGCAGATGTCCACCTGACCTCCATTTTTACAAGTGATTCTTATAAATCTCTTTCCCCACAATTTTCGAAATTAACACCACTTTACTTAAAATTTGTCTTACCCCGTAAAGGTAGATACTACTTATTATCCTCATTAAAAAAATATTTGTATTCAATTACGACGTGTAAATAGAATAAAAATGGCGTTCCAGTTTCGTCAAATAAATTCCTATTTTTTTATAAAATTATTTTACTTACATATTTTATCGTTCCTAGCATCGCAAGCTTATTTTACAATTACACATAGTGTGGTATAATTTTATTCAATTTATTATATATGAAGAATTAAACATGAAGAAATTATTTCTATATTTCAATTATTAAACTTATTTACAGTAAAATTTCCCGTAATTGACTGCTTCCAACTGCTTCGTCTAGCAAACAAACTACTTAGGTATCAAGGACTCAAAAGTACCTCACTGTCGCTACATATATTTTCTTTGAAACTATTTTCTTTGGTATTGGAATGGTAGCCGTTGCAACGTTAGTCAATTTAAAAACAATATTTGATGAAAGTTATTTGACACAGCAATTTTCACAAATAATGTTATAATTCTTCGACATTTAAGAGTAATCTAAATCACATACTTTTATACATGTTTTATTTATTTGATATGAACAATATGTCGATGAATACCAATATTATTTGTAAAAATTGGCATACCGGCCAACTTTCAACAAATACGGCTTTCAAAGTGACTAAAATATATAAATTTGTTTCTGGTTTTATTGACTTAACCAAAACAGGATCGTAATTTGTTTATTATTACTATACTGCTTTTTATATTTTATTCTGTTTGCAACATAATTTACTCTTGCATGAGATTTAGGGTTGGGTTAGGAATTTGTTTGTTCTAATTTTTATAATAAAGTACGTAGTTTCTTATATGATAGATACAGAAAAGCAATAACTGGTTTAAATAATTTGGTTTATTGTTCTAGTATTTATAACTGCAAACATATGACTCGAAATGCGATTTTTAAACGACTGACCAAAATGTTGATTCTAAATGTAATTCAAAATTTGTTAGGTTGATCTTCCATAGGCTCTTCTTCCATTTTAAAACAAAGCAAATAAAGAGTGACGAACTAAATATAATTTTCGTATTTTATTCTATTATTTGTCTTCAGCTATGAATACTGTTCTGGAACGAAACTTCTGTTCTGTACCAACGGCGTTGAAGTTGACTGGATTAAATAAATGATTCTTGGTTCAATAATACCTAGATGATGATCGAATGGAGCATTGGCGATGTAGAGCCTTATGGATGCGCTGTTGCGTAGGATTTTCGTAAATATGCGCGCAGGCGTAGAAATGCATTGAAACGTTATGGTAATTGAGTTTTTGTTGATGAATAATGATGCTGAGGATATTGACTCAGTACTCTGTGGAATTACTGAAATTGGCTTCGGTGATGTCCTCGTTGTAGGCAACATCTTCTTCTCGTGTGACTTTCCATACCTTGCATCTATTTAAAAGATAATGAGAAAATAATATGAGAATAAGAGTGTGAGGTTTATGTTTTGTAGCGTCTTGTTAGTTCTGTGGAGTTGTTGAATGTGTGTTTGGGTTTGTAGTTGATATATTTGATGAAGATATGGTTCATTTTTTGTGCTATTTTCTTTGTTTGTGTATTATATGATGTCAGTGGAATATTGTTCTTGTTCAATTTGGGCATTCCATATTGTCTTGGCAGTTGTTGGTTCATGATTATTAGTGGTACTTTGTTAGTAGTGAATTTATTAGTTGTTTCTTCAGTTTGTTTTATTGGATCTTTGGTTTTTGTTATGATGCAGGTTAGTGGGTTCTCTGTTAGTAACATGTAATTTTGTGAGAAAATGTTGGGATTATTGAATATATTCTTCTGTTTTCTTTATGGCTAATGCGGTTGCTTTGTATAATTTGAATATGATTATGTTGTTTTCTCTTATTTTCTGTTTTATGTTGTTTATTGTTTTAATTTCTTTTTTATGAATGTGATCCTGTTTCTTGTTGAATTTTCTTTCTTCATTCGTAAGTAATTATATTGATTCATTACGTATTTCTGTTTCTTCTGTCATGAATTTAATTGCTGCTTCTATTTCAATTGCAAGTAGGTTTAAGTCTGTTCTATTGTGTTAAACGCCATATGTGTAGCCTTTGTTGAGCAGATTTCCTTCTTTTTATGTGAGTCTATATTGGCTAGGTTTGTAAATCTATTGTGCAACGTTGATGCACAGTAGATGCTGTAATGTGCTTTTACTTTTCTTTCTTGAGATCTACTAGTTTCTTCGTTTTTTTCTATTTGCGTCTCAGGCCTTTTCATTGACAATCAGGCTATCTGTGTTGTGAACAATCTCTCTTATTTCAATATGATGCAATTCTTTGGTTAGTAGATGATATGTGTTTTTAAGTTCTATGTTAATTTTATTCAATCTGGTCGTAGTGGCCGTGGATGTCATGTTTCATTATTTGTTTATAGATTTGTTGTTTCAAATGTTCACTAATTTTGTTTCTGATGTTGATTTTTGCATTTTATTTTGTAGAATTTTAATTTACTTATTTTATTTTCGTAGACTTAATATGTTGTTCGAATATTTTAAATTTTACAATAACGCTTTAAAATCAGATCAACACTGGTTGCGATCATTCTCGCTGACCAAAAGGAATTGACTAAGTCTTATATCAAATGTAAAGCTTTTGACTAGCGCAATTGGGGTTTCGTAGCCATCCAAAGACAATAACTCGAATTGCATCTCTTTGATCACTGGCCTGGACGCCTCCTTTTATGCGAATTTTCTGGGAAGTAAGCTACACCTGATGTATCCGTTGAGCTGTGGCTTGTTGCCTAAGCCGATGGTTTTCGATGGCGTCTGCCGAAAAAGAGACGGAGCTTGAAAGAAGACTCTGCTATAAAATGTCTAGGAAGGTTATACTTCCGGCCAATCAAAGTCTCTTCCTGAAAGTTAAGAAAATTTAAGGATCAAACTTGCATTATTTCGTAGTCCGTTATATAGTGAAAATGCAAGTGGTGGCAATTTATAATAGGTGGTGGTCACACTAGTGGTGGAAATAGTAGCTTGATGCGGCCAAAATATCAAAGTATCTCATAGAAAAACGCCTCCCTCAAAAATACGTTAAACTAATATCCAAT
>WYDF02013435.1:0-26945 GCA_009867245.2 Adranes taylori
GTTTGCTCTGTTGTTGAGTGATGTTTTTCTCGGGCTGAAGTGTTTATGTTTTTGTTTTTGTTGTATATATATATATATATATATATATATATATATATATATATACCAAACAAATACTCTGGAGTTTGATGTAGTTTTGGCTTAAAAATTAACTGAACATGTAAGTCCATTCCACCTAAAAACGTAGGAAAGGAACAGTGGCTTACAGATAGTACATTTGAAATGATTCAAAAACACTGGAAGCACAAAATCCAATACAACACAAACAATGAAAGAATGTTCGTCAGAAAATATCCATCTTTATAGAGATACGAGACGTTTTTATAAATTAGAGAAAAATAATGGCACTCTAAAACCCTAAACACATATTAAATAACAGTAAACTTGAATTGAATATAGAAACAAGAGCGACGAATAGTACATACGTTACTGGCATACCCATGAATTCACCAACCCATTAATTCGCTAATCTATGAATCCCGCACCCCAGTATTTGGCTTCACTTCTTCTTTGTTGAGGCCTTCGGTTGGTCTTGACTCACTTTTTGGTAAATGTCTAATATGGAAGTCTTGCATAGTCAAATTGCAAATAAATACGGCGGAGCATATGCAGAGTATTTATAGATGTGTGTAATATGGAAGTCTTGCATAGTCAAATTGCAAATGAATACGGCGGAGCATATGCAGAGTATTTATAGATGTGTGAGATAGACAATGCATTCGAATGCAGGAGACTGCAAAACAAGAATAGGCAGTAAGATTAAACGTGTTCATTGAATGAATTCCTGGAAAAGAGTCTACACATCATTATCATCATTTCGTGGAACACGATAACGACAGAGGTGAGTCAGCTATTTTGTCAAAAGTCAAAAGTTTAGACATAAATAAAACAAATCTCGACATGAATAAAATTCTTTGAAAAACGTCTAGACATCATGGCAGATTGCTTCTAACCGAGTAAAGAACAGCTTCGATGTACGTACTAGTCTTCATACTTGTCACGATTTTCGCCCTAAATTGTGTTATTTATCAACATTCTCCTTAGACGCTATCACAGGTCCGTTGTATACAACAGAAATATTTATAGGGGATACTATTGACAACTTGAATAAACTTTGTACATATAAATGTTACTCCAATAATAAATCTCAAATAAATCCTGAGGAATATATCCTCACTCATCCAAATTTATTCAATGTGGAAAAGTTGCACAACGACTCTCTACCTCACAAGAGAAGATTATCGGTGCTTTACAGTTTCGACTACCTTAGAATTGCTCTTTGTTTGAAAATAATACATTGTTAAATGCAACTGGATTTCCAGAAAGTACTACTGTAGAAATAAAACATTTATTACCCGCTACATGGTCCAGTAAACTACCTTTGACGATATTCAAGAAGCCCTCCATCCTAACTAGACATTGATTGTTTCTCATCTTAACCTGCCCGTAGTAAATTCGCTTCAGGACCTTACCAATACTGTCAGGATATTCTGACACAACTCTCAGTTCACACAAAAGTGTATAATATCTGAGCAAAATTGTGTATGGAATGTAATTTTGTTAGTATTTATTCTTTTATTACTCTGGAAAGTACATTCTTTAATTATCTATATATTTAATTCTATTATATGTATTTCAGACTTCTTTGCACTGAATAACAAAACCTAAACGAGCCTAATGTAAATGGCTTATACTAAGGAAGTCAATTTAACTCTAACGTGTTCAACTCCTGTATTCGCATAGCCATGAATCCACTGGTGCCTGTATTTGCATACGGCGTTTTGTCGCGACCATTTCTGGCTCACAAGATATGTAATTTTGGGAAATATCTAACGTCTGGATTTGCACACCAAACTCCCCTGCTCCTAAGTACCTTTACTGCACTAAGTACCTAGACTTTGATTAGAATCATTAATCTATCTACATATATCTAGATGGGTTATTTTGACAATAAATTTGTTATGGAACTCTAGAAAGTATTTTTGTGTCGAACGACCATGCCATAGAGTTGTTAGAGTGAACTTATAAACGGAACCACGCTCGGGATTTGAATATCTACAGCTACCTGCTACAGCTACAGTTACAGATTATTTCTCAAGTGGTGCAGTTCTTAAGCAATTGACTTCCAAAATTAGCCGCCCATGCAGCTGCAGGTTTAGTTGGGAGTTTTTGTTTTTTAGTATTAATGAATAGCTGCGCATTAGTTAGCCAACAATTTCCTTGACTTAAGATTTCTTAAAATGAAGTCTTATGTACTAAAAATTTTAATTAATCGAAAGTACACTTCGTTCTTATTAATATTGAAGATATGAAATTTTTTTTAAATAGAGAAAAAAATATTCCTTCAGTGGTCGCATCAAGTTTTCCATGTACTTTTAAATGTGGGTTTATTTGGATTATAGATTTTATGACGGTAAAGTTTAAGACAATTTTAACCCACTTCTCTTTATTTTATGAAAATCTAATTATGCGTATTGACTGGTTTATTTATTTACCTATTATTTAATATCAACCATGAAGCGGTCACTCAATTAAAAGTTGGAAATTTTCCTCCCCACAATTTGGTATACATTTTCAAGACCCAATTTTTTTAAAATCTATAGATTTATCAAAAATTGTATTTTAGCAATTTTCTTCCAGTAAACACGAATTGTGTGGTGTGAAACCCACATTTTTCTCTTATTTTTAGAAAATTGACAATTACATAATCAATCTTTTTTTCGATGTTTTCTTAAATTCATAACTTTTTTGTAGATGCTAACTCTCGACACTATTTTGGGATAGCATGAAATACTGCGAATCACTACGGAGGGAAACGTAGTTTGTAATATTACGCAATGTGGACTGGTAGGAGTGTAGCTGATGGCTTAGCGCCCGGTACCCATAATCTATATGTTCTAAAGCACTATTTTTTATAGGAGCAGGCGTGAACAAATATAAACATGAATCAGTTTAACGCTAGTGTATTGGAAATCTTTTAGAAAAATATAACAATAAATTCAATAAAAAGTCATTAGATCAGCATAGAAAAATCAGAAATAATCACTTGTTAATGTCCTATGGAATAAAATACGCATAACAAGTTTGATTCAATCAAATAAATAAAGCAAGGAAACACTTATATGTGTGTGTTCATCTTGGAAAAATAATAATCCTTCGGTTACTTAACACTCGAAATTCAACCCTATTATTCGATTCAGTTCTCTCATACCTGAGCTCTCTGGTTATCTAAGACTACACTTTGCCCTGTAATTTGATATCAAATTTATTTTCAACCACGTCTTCACTTATACTTAGTTTTAGTTTTAATTCAATAAATCAACTTGAATAATAAATACGGTTGACTCTAGATTTTACTTCTCATACCCCACTGACTTAATTTTAATTCTGAGATTTTTTTTTCTATCAATCTGACAGAATTTTTATTTTAGCTTTCGACTGAACTAATTGTACGCTGCGCATAAGGTTTTAACCGTTCAATCCTATCACTTTCTCTCACAAGTTCTACAATCTATTTTCCCCTAGTTGCTAATCATTAATGTATTATCACTCAATTATTTATTAACTTTATTCTAATAATTGCGAACCCCGCAATTGATATTGTCTAATCACTTTCCCTTTCATTACAAAAACACATAAGTACATATTACGCTATACACTTTTAATGCTATCTATCGAATCTGTACCCAATCAGTGTCATCTCCCTGCTACCTCAATTGTATGTGCATTAGCATTATTGAGGAGTTTTTTGTTGTTACCGGAAAAAATGCGTTTCTTTTAATTCCCATCGAAATTCTAGATTTTGCTGACATGTAATTGTCAAGTTCTTTATGTTTTAAATAGAGTTTTCTTATGAATTAAAATTTAATTGATATCCAAACTGTTAAATAAGTTTTGCAATTTAGTAGAATAATCAAAATGCTTGAACCACTAAATGTTTCAAAGAATCTAGCCATCTTGAATAAATTAAATGTCTCTTGAATATTGATTTTATAAAAAGTTTATACAGATATATCTCAGCATTACAGTATATAATAAAACTATTCTATAATAATATTACATTGTGCCCAACCCTTATCCAACAGAATTATTTATTTAACAAGAATGAGATTCAAAAATATCCTCGCGTCAGACGTATCTTAATCCGTGTTTGATTTGATTTAGGAGTTGTATCCTTGTAACTCTAATTAACTACTACCTTCTCGTAACTGTATCATGTTTCCATTTAGCGCATTCCTCCTACCACTAAATTCCAATTTCGATTCCCTCCTTCCCCTCTACATTATTTCATTTCGAACGCACCAACTGGCGTATACGAAGTTGAGATACACACAGAGTAAATATAATTCCTATCAAATAAAGCCTCTCGCCTCTCTGCCGACAAGACTTGGAAAATTTGTTCACGATGTATGGAAGCGCCTAGAATCTTCACATTGATTTCGTCTAAAATAAGCCAGGAAAATTGCCTTTTCGCTTTTCGTTTATATCTCCGCACGCCCTGTTTAGGTTTTCCAATTCGATTTTCTCGATTCTTTCGGAATATCTAGAAGTGTTTCAGATTCAAATAATGTTTTAGCTACTGTAGTTATGACACAACTAAATTAATTTATAAAACGATCTACTTTCTAAATTCTTATTGTAGAATATATAGGGCGCGAGCTCCTCAATTAAAAATATTATAGACACTTCATTTCCCAATATTTTGATTTCCTACAAAAGGAAAAATATTGTTCGATATATCCAAGTCTAGTTTTCATAATTCGATGAAGCCTGTAAAGAAACGATTTGGATGCTGCACAAACGTGATATTCCCGACGAAGCGCTGACTTGAACCAACACAAACTTCTATGTATTTTACTGAAAACTCTGGAATTTAGAATAAGTACATTGGATTTGCATCTCGTGATTTCGAAAGTTATTGGTGAGTGGAAATGAAGTGAGGAAAATTTTTTCTTAACCAGTTTAGATTCACACGAGCATTATACGATGGTGCTGAAACTTGTCGAAAGGTCCACGGTCTGAAACCAAACTATTTACTTGTCCAAGGCTTTAGAGCAACTTCCAAAAGTTGCTCTCACTTAACTTGATGCCAGGTTTTAGAAACGCGAACGGGAGTGCCTATTAGCAGGTACTGCTACGTATACAAATGACGTCTTATGGCCAAACCTGTTATCAAATTTCCGAACACTCCAGTCAGATAAATGCATTTCCTATACGATTTTTCTGACACATTGTCCCGGATTTTGTTGAATTCGAACCTTTACTTTACTAATCATATCTGGACTGGTAGCAGTTGTTTTTTGGTCAACTTCTATAGCGTTTTCCAGCATTGTAATAATTTATAGTTCGGGGAAATGAACTTTATTTTTACTTCCAAATGATGGAGCTTTTAAACAATAGCTGAATTTAATTTTTACAACCATATAAAGTACAATTATCTTTGAAATCCATAATCAATAAATCTTCTCTGATGTATAGAAGCCAGAAGAATTGGAAACTTCCATCCTTTTCTAATTTTAAACGCCATCTAACTAATTTAAAATTGCGTTCTTACAATTTCGTATGCCAAACTAAGGATCTATGATCTGTGTTGATATAAAATTGTTTACCAAGGAATAAGGTCTAAAATACTTTGTTGCCCAAACTATTGCTAAATGTTCTTTCTCTATTGTATAATAACATGGCTCTGCACCATTTAAAGTTCATGAACCGAACGCTATGGTTTTATCATTAACTAATTGGCTTTGAGCCTAATGGGCAATAATCACTACCTAACGGGCCATAAACACATATAAGGTTTTATTTCCCTTTGTCAATTTGTTCGAGTAGTAGCAAAAGTTCAATATTGCCATGTCATTGATTTTTTTATAATGAAAAATATCGAAAATCGTGAAGTGGATTACGTCATTATTTGGGATAGTTCAATATCAACGGAAATGTATCTAACATTATTAAAAATGTAGAACGATGACAACTGTGTGGCAAAGTTAGCTAAGCCTATTGGCATCTCTAAAGAACAAATTGTACAAATTTTGCATAAAAAATTACATACGAAAAAGCTTTATATAAGATGGATGCCTCATATACTAACAAGTAACCAAGAACGCATGCGAATACGTATTTCTCAAGTGTTTGGATTCTTTTAAGCAAAATAAAATGGATTTCAAACGTCGTTCCATAACTGTAGATAAAACTTTAATCCATTAGCGGATTAAAGAAGCAAAAACGGTTTCATCTAAATAATATTTTACGGCAACAGTATTGTGGGAGTTGATCTTAAAAAAAATAGTTAATTCTGAATATAATGGAAACGTTTGGAATTAACTTTGGATGCTAGAATTCGTAAGAGACGACGTGCTTAAAAGAAGAAAAGTATCATTTTTCATGAAGACAATGCACATATTCACAAAAGTATTTTGACCAAATGTAGCATCCTCTCTTTCCAAACCTAAACTTTTTTGGACGGAGAACATTTTACATGTAATCAAATAGTAAAATTATTCCAGCCAAGGGGTAGATATTTTGCAGATTTATGCAAGCATACTTTAAAGATAAATTGAAATTTATGTTTTTATCATTCCTTTACTATTAAGCCGTAAATATGATCATATCGTAGTGAAGACTCATTTGACGTTCCGATACAACTATCTGACCTAGTTTTAAAAATATTAAGATGCTCTTGAAAATCCAACCAAGAAACAGTATTAAAAGGCAGCTACATAATTATTATTTCTGAATTTTGTGAATGAACAATGCTGGAAATTTTTACCGGGCTTATGGTAAGGTAACATCATATAAACACGATGGACGACGATGGTAAAAGTATACAAAGTATCCAGGTTAAAATGGAATTGGAAGCAATTAATTTAGACGAATGCAATTACCTCAAAACCAGTTACACAATCAAAATGAGTTATTAAATGGAATTCAAAATCGCATTTTCATGTTATTTATAATCGTAACATTACTTTTTAGCTTATTAGCATCGAAGTTAAAGTTATTCAAAACGAAGAGTATATGACATTCCGACAGCGAGCAATCGAGTTCTTCCGATAAATATCGTTCATTTGAAGTTATAGAATAGACTTCAATTTTTTGAAGAGGTGGCGAGTTATAATACCATGTCTATTTCTAACTTCACGTTAATTGAAAATGGATGGCTATGTTAGCATATAGAAATGAAGCTCATATTTCGACTTCGTAAGTATTCGGAGAGCGACAGACTCTATCGTGCGAGACCCGAGAAGAAGATATAAAAGCGATGGCGCGGCTAGGCGTGATACTTCAGATTCAACTTAAATAAGTTGTCATTGTCTCGTGTAATGTATATAAGAAAATCGCGTCACGATTTTTTCTTATTATAGTATTAGAATCATTAGCGTTACGCTATAATTTTTGATACGCGTTATTTTAATTATTTTATATATAATTCTCAGTTTGCCTTGCTGAAGATATTGTATTAAGTTAACACTCATGAAATGAAATATAATTTAATACAATGTTTTGAAATTAATATAATCATTTGTGTCTTTGAAAAATTTGTTGGCCAAAGCATGAAATCAGAAATTGATATATAATTAAATCATACAAAACTAGTAGTGCCACGTACCGGAAAACGCATGATTAATAACTTGAAGGTAATATCGATAACTGCAATATTTGTTTAGAAGTTACATATCGTGTTAAATTCATATGGTGTAATACAGGCTCTAGGTCCTCACCTAATCAACAGAGGAACCCTCATCTGTGTCAGTTTATAACATTAATTTTCTTTTATTCGATATGCTAAATGTTAGTGTATTGTGATTTACATATTATGCTACTGTTATTGTATACTTTAATTAGTCATGATCTATCATAAGAAGTTAAGAAAAAAGCCTAATATATTCAAAGTCGAGTATGTTAATACATTCACTATTCTGGACAATCATATGACAAGAATCAGATTTTAAGATGTGATTAATTCAACTCATTCGAAATTCTAACTATGCAGGTGTAAGATATAACTTATATACCATAAATATATACAAATTAATATATTGAACTTTTATGCAAACCTTTTACCTACATATACAGGGTGTGTACGTTTTAATAGGGACAGTATTGGTATATCTTAAAGTAAAAGAGATACAGAGATGTTCAAATAGGGACAAATGTAGATAATTAAGAAGCAAATAAATTAAAAACATCAGCATTCAAATTTTGGGAGCCGTATTTCATATATTTGCAGAAAACAAAATTTTTGAATTTTCTAAAATTTACTCTAGCATTCTTATTTCCGATAATATACGGACCTGAATTTTTTATCAAAGCGTTTAAAAATTGTGTTCTAAATACAGCACTACATAATTAGAAATTATTTTTAACAGTTTTCCGCAATCTATTTTTCGATAATTTATTCAAAACTGATTTAATAATAAATAAAAAATGTTTCTACTTCGAATGCACTAGCATAGTTGACTACAATCAATAAAAACAGCGAGAGATTATTTAATTAAACACAAAGCAGGCACAAATAATTTTCCTGATAGCTTAATCCGTTTGCACATACATAATGTACTATACAACGCCGAGAAAAATAACATGCAAAAATATGCAGTCAGTCATGGTCAATCGCATGGTTCATTGTTCACTAAACGTCTAGCTGGTTTGAGTAAAAACTACATATGAACAACAAAAATATTCATAAATATTTTCGACTATTCAGAACAGCTTACCGCATCGAATGCAAAGCAATGATATCATACCGCTTTCTAATAGAACGAGACTCATAAATGAAGCTTTTGAGAATAGTAATTATTGCTTACAGATATCTTTTTGATTTATACAAAGGCAACTAGACAAATCGTCTACTTTCTTTCATTAATGTGAATATTAGTTGAATTTTAATATAAGCAATAGAAGAATTTGTTAGAGGCGTATGGATGTTATTGTAACTAAAATTTAAAAAAATATATATTTAATATTTATAATATAAAATATTATTTAATTATTTTAAAATTAATAAAATTTAAAAATATACATATTTACTGTTTAAAATATTATTTCTAATTAAATTAAAAATACGTAACAAAATTATTCTTGATATTATTATGGAGTAGATGTGCAGTACACTGAGTTCGGAACATTTTTTTATATGTGTTCAGTTTATTCTTAATTTTATTTTTTAAATTATGCGATGTTCATTAAATTAAATAATGTTCAATGTGTTTTTATTTCATATTTAAATTAAATTAACAGATCTTGAGTTCAATTTAAGTTTCATGTCATTTGCCCTTCTTAATTTTATAGAAGTTTTGTTAACAACTCCGCTTTAATAGCCAAGCGAGTAGCCATTCCCAAATCTTTCTACATTTATGTATAATAAAAGTATCGTGACCGCTAGAATCAAGTTTTAAAAGAACACTTACCCGATTTAAGTAAATGTTTGCTACGTACCCCAGCGGAGGTTGCCCCCTTCGGTACAATTGATGGAATCGCTTCGTTACAATATAATATAGTTTGATACAAAACTCCCACAGCATTGCCATAAATAGATATATAAATATAATTTGAATAAGCAAATTAATAGAGATTCATTAGTCTGTTTGGATAGTTAGGATTTTTTTAAGTGTATTTAGCTGACATATATTTAATAAAAACTGAAAAGAATTTAGATTGTTTATTACAAAATGTTAGTTTTTAAAACATTATTTGCTAGAAACATTGCACCAAAAATGATGATTTCTTAATATTTGTTTGATTAATATTAAAAAGCTAATTTTAATTAAAATTAACACCAATGCACACAATAAAATATAATATAGCAGACCAGAATAAATGACGGACACTTAGAAAGTAATTACGTTCGCGTTTTATAAACGATTTATAAACGCGAACGTAATTACTTTCTTTCTTAAAGATTTAAGAAGGAATGGAGCGCAGGGTCAAAGCGATTGCTAAGCGACTTCATGGAACTGAGTGGCGGGAAGTGTTTAGATTCAAACAAACTTGAAAACTGGAGACGGAATGGCGAGAACTGACTAATAACCGGTGTTAATTGTTTAGCGTTTTAATTGTTTAGCAATTTCTATCGTTACATATGCCCCGCCCCCCAAGGATTATTTCTGAAATGGCATAATGATAGATGTGCAAAACGCATTTTGATCAAGAATTTACTTTGACTGGCGAAACTTTTCGCATTACTAGATTAATTAAAGAATCTCACTTGAGAACTATAAAATTTAAACATTTTTAAGTATTCAAAGAATAAATCCTCTTATTATACTAGGAAATTTGTATATCTATTTGCATATCAGCTGAAAGCTAAACTGTAACCGTGTAACCACTTATGAATTGGAACGAGTATTTCGTTTATTCAATTAGTTCCTTTATTGATCCTCAAAATTATTATAGTAACAAGAATAAGTAATTAATTTGTGAAATAGATCATGTAAACGGATCGGTGGTTCTTATTATTATTTTGTGTATTTTATTTGTGTAGGAGACCGACCTTGTTTCTTTAAAGCTGTTTCCTGGTTTTAAATAGGCAAGTGTTGTATATTTAACTGACCAAAACCGTACAGTGTTAGACCATTCAACCCTTAAATAAATATTAAACAGTCGTTTTATTTCATCATAATTGCGCCCACATTCTAAAACCTTGATTGAGAATTCCTATAGCTCTACCAATGTTTTAAAGTTTAGAATATTTAATGATGCATTAAGATATAGGAGTTTTTTTTACAACGACGGAGTTGCGGAAACTAGCCTAATTCTATGTAGCATCAAAATTAAATGCGACAGTATTGTTTTGATGTCGTTATGAGACAATACATGACTATTCATCCCACCAAAGTAACTCCACCAGTAGAATTCAACAAACACACTTAGTAAAAGTTAATGATTTTTTTATACAAATAATTTTGGTATGTTTTAAAATTGTTTAGATATAATAGCAAAACATGTATAAGCTATAAACAGTTGTGTAATACTTGAAATGCTTCATAACCGTTTTATTAGTCGCATAAAATGAAGCTATATCGATTTATAAGGCGCGATTATTATAGCACAAACCAGGTATTACCTTAATTGTTCAAATTGTATAATCGGGAGTAATAAATTCCGTGTCCCTTTTATTTTTCAAGCGCTTAATACAATCGCCATTTAACTGGAATGAAACAGGAACTTTCAAACTGTACCAGCAATAGCAATACAGAAATATACCAAGTAGTGAGTGTAAAGATACTCTAAATCTTTTTCGTCTGCTCCACAAAATATGTCTAGTTTAGTTACCAGTAATTGTTGGGAAAAACTATTTTAATTTTCTAGTACGTACTGCCTCGTTCACAGTATTTACTCTAGTTCGATCACTTTATCGAAAATATTCACTCTTCGGAAACTAACTGTGGTGCTTAATTTAATTTTAGATTTTCGTTGCCGCCACACAGCACAACCTTTTGTCAAAACACGAAAACACCAAAGCTAGCAGGCACTGCGAACAGCAAAGCTAGGAGCGGGAAAGCGGACAGCCGTCGGCCATGGCATTGCGGACAGCAGAGTTTTCCGCGGCCGCAAGCAAATATGGGGATCAGGTGGGGAGCAAACGAACGTTTTACTGGTCCCCTAGCGTGTTTTAATTTAATAACACCCTATATCTAGTTTCATTACTTCAAAATATTACCAATGTTTAATTAATTAATTACGATAGTAATAAGTTGCCACCATCGAGGAGTCTGTTTAGGAGTCTGGCAATTAAGCTCAAACTTGTTCATAAAGAGGGTGCAAAGTTTGGGGGAGTACTAAAGTTGCTTTTGTGAATTTAAAATTCTCTTAGAGTATTTATGTTTATTTCTACTTTCGTCAATCAAACTTGCTTTATCAATCTCATTGTATGTTAAAAAATATTACATTGATTTACGAAAAATATATAATGGAATCGATTTTTGAAAATTCAATCATTCTTTTTTCATACTCTCAATTGTTTCTGCGGTGTTCATTTAACTGTGTGTACCTAACACAGAGAGCCATATTTTTACTATGTAAAATATTTTAAAAAATTATAAATAAATCGGTCAAATAAATTGCAATTAAATAAATCTTTATAAATAATATCTAGTGTTGTCGTGTTCTTTCAAGTTTCCAATTAATATCTCTACGTAAATAAATTGTTTTAAACAGTTTGATAACTGCCGTAAAAAATGATACTAGCGTTGTGTTTAAGCATTGGATGCTCATTGAATAACATACATGTACAATAACGACCTACCTGTTCTATTATTGATATCGACAGTTTATTATCGGGTGTTGCAGGAAAACGAGTAGAACAGACTATAAATATAACGAAATATTGCTGTAGGGAAAATTGAAAGCAAGGACAAATAGTAAACGGAAGCTATACATTGAAAGGAAGGATGGAGGGGATATAACCTATAGCATCCTGTGTAGCGCCTACCTGTCAGCATAGCAAGCGCAGCTCACTTGTTCTGTTCTACTCCTCGGGATTTGTCGGAATATTACGGCTATGCTCGTTGGACCGTAGTTACATTACGGATCGATTGATAAATGTCTATCTTTAATACAAAAGTATTATCGGAGGAGATAAAAATAAGTGCTAGTTAAACAAGGGAAACGTTACTTTATTTACTCCATAGATAAACACAGGTTAGTTCGTTCATAAATTCTTTTATAGAGCTTTAAAATTAAGATATCTGAAGCAAAGCACAAAATTATTATACTGTACGGTGTTGAGGTGTTGGAGATTTCAAAGAAAGATAAATTAAAGCTAAGAGCTATTGAGATGAATTTATGGATATGTACATTTGTTATATCTTATCCTAAAAGTAGAAAAGGATGATATAAAACGATTCGAGAAAGAATGAGAGTAACAATAATTATTATGGATACAACTGAAGGTAGACATTGTACTTGGTATGTGGTATGGCTATCGAAGAAGAATGCCTTCAAATATATAGCACTGGAAACTGCAACATTTTAAGAAAAGAGCTTGTTCTTTTCTCCACTATCTTGGAGCGAAGGAATGGGCTAACGGAGAGTCCTAGCGACTGTCGCAAATGGCGCAAGCAAATATCTGATGATTATAGAATGTAACAGCCTTCCAAAATATGCATTATCTGGTGCCAGGTAAGTTTAACCTGAGACCGCACGTTGAAACTTGATCTTGTCGTTCCTCCGGTCCTCAGTGGACTTACTGATAGCACGAGTAGCTACAAAGTATGTGGGTTGTCGAGTGGTGTTCTTGTGGGCGGCTGAAAAGATTCTAATTGCTGATTATAAAACTGCATTAACGATTTAAGAAAATATCGTCTATTAGCCTTCTAGACAATTTAAACAAAGAAAGAAATATTAATGCACAAATAAATGTTAAATTAAATAAATATCGCATCAATGGCGGTTAGCAAATAAACAGTAGCGATTCTATCATAAACAAGTCAATATAGATAAGCGGTGCATATAAAACAGTACAAAATAATATTAGTTACAAAATATAAGAAAAGCGGTGCATGTGAATCACTTCAAGTGTGCGGGGGTAAAATAATATAACCGTAATACAATTGGGAATGCGGGGGTAAATCTAAATGCACAATATATATATATATAACTTACCAGGTTGGAATCCTAGGAGTTCACTTTAAGTCAATAACACCCCGAATAACGCGAGTGCTATGTTCGCTAAGTGATTAATTCTAACTTGCAATAGTATCCCGATTAACGCGAGTGTTACTGATGCTGAGCAACTAAAATTAACTCCGATTAACGCAAGCTAGTATTACATGCTCCAATGAATAGTAAGTAGGTTATATGTGATAAACAGAACTGTGTATGGTATATGAAATCTTGGCTTGGCGGCCTTGACTGGTCAATCTGCTAGTTGCTGCTGCTGGTGGTCTAATCTTCGAGTTCTCAAAGTTCGAACTGATCCAAAATATCGCTATTTATAAGCTTGGGCCGTCACTTAACTTTTGCTCTGTCGGTTTTATTGCCGACGCGGCCTCTTACATATTAAAGCGTAGACCCAGGTAACACTGGATAACGGCGCCAACACATCAAATACGGAAGCGTACGTACATATTATTGATAGCCAGCCTACATAGGTAATGTGTGTACACACATAACACAGCAAGCCAATGCTTAAATTAATTATTAACGGACGCTGTTAAATATACAGATGCATCATACATGGTTAAGCGTACATTGTAGTAGTACGCATTCAACACACTGGCCATTGCGACAGCGACATAAACATATAGGGTACGTTATAGATGCGTGAAAACGCGACTCGTTTATTACGTAATTTGATAGATACTTTTATCTACTAAGTATCAAGCTTGAGCTTTGTTACAACACATATGAAAAATGGAGACTGAACAGATAGGAGAAGATGGAAGCTTGGATGTGAGGTCGTACACTATACTTCTACTCGCACGATATTTTAAAAGAAAAAAATCAAAACTTCAGACATATTATTAAAATTAAAAAATTATAATGTTATTAGAACATGCTATAATGAACCAAATGCAGGGCAACACTTGCAGGGCAAATGCACACAATGGGACGCAATGTTCGGTATTTGTTGAAGTTAGCATTTCCGATTGGAATATCACTAGTGGATTACGCGAATGTTATAGGTATAATAGCAGCAGCAAAAGAACTAGCTAAACTCGAGTATAAAATTAACAGATCCCTACAACTAGTAGAAAACTGATTGCAAACTTGACATCAGTTTGTTTCTGTTTCTCAACACACCTACACGATACAGGAGATTGCCTATAATAGGAGGACCTCAAACCCAGAAAGGAAACTTCTGTACAAAGTCACAAAGAGTATTGTGCTTTATGCAACACCAAGATGCGTTTAACATAGCAAAGACTTCCCCCCACCACTGCTAACAAGCAGTAGCTGTCTGCCGAAAATTAAAATGTTAAACTTAAATTTTTTTTAATGCAAATATCTAGTTAAAACAATTTTAGTTTCAACAGCTTTGGTTAACAAACATCTAACTTTGTATATATATATATATATATATATATATATATATATATATAGTTTGTTTATTTTATTTTTAACTGTTTGTTCATGTTTGTTTATTTTTATGTATTTACATCCTTATTAATACTGACACCACGTGTATGTAATGAAGGAGTGGAAAAACATGGGAAATGATTAAAAAGACCTTTGACATGTGGGGAAACCCTACGTCACAGAGAACTGTTTAGAAAAGAATGGATGTCGGATGAAATGTGGAAAATAATCGATCAGCGGAAAAAGATGAAGCAACATATTATTAACGCCAATCCGAGATCTGCAAAAGTAGAGTTTGGAGAGAAATAAAATGAATTGAATCGGCAGATAAAAAAAATATGGAGAGAATTTGAAGAGCTTAGCGAGCCGCATTTAGAGGTGCATGAAGGAATTGACTCAGATTACCATAGTACTGTCAAAGAGGAATTACTTTCAGAGGCGGCCTGTTCGCAGGAGCCATGTTGTCTCGAAGAACAGGAACAATTAGCTAGATGCAGTGGCGGATGTACCTTAAGTGCACAGTTGCACGTGAACACCCATATATAATAAAAAGCAAATAAACAAATAATTATTAATTTAAAATGTTTTAAATCTTCATATTGTCTTTTGCTATTAGAACTCCAGCTACGTAGGAAACTGGCGACAGAATAATAAAATACTACACATATAACCTATTATGTCTACGTGCATAGTTAGCACGAAAAATGTGTGCACTTCTGTTTACATACAAAATCTGAAGTTTTGCTTGCTTGGTCTAAAATAACAAGGAATTTTATATGAAGAAAAGTGCACAATTTATTGGTGAGCGCGTTGTGTATTCTTCTGACGCACTTCTCTCTATATACGTAATTAATATGCTCATAATAAAAGTTGAGCATATCAAACAGTTACGTTGACTAATATCAAACAACTACAAATAGGCGAATAGAAAGCACGATGATATAAACTTCTTCCTTGCACAAATGTTAAGCGGGCAAGCCTATTTTGGCAAATACCAATTACAAGATCTGCTAGATCCCGTGTGACGACATGGATCACACTTTCGTTCTAGAAAACGAAATTCATAAGTAAGGTGCTAAAACAAAAATGCATCTACTACAGAAATGAGAATAATAACATAATCACCTGCAAGAGTCGAATGTAATTGGTACACAAAGAAGATAAGGAAATAGATCGTCCATACTCCCCTATTTGGGATAGGGGAGTAAGCCAAATGACCTAAAGTATGCGCAAGTGTTTTCATGGTAGTTTCCGGTGCCAGATGGACTCTTGAACTTTCGCTCTACGTTCCACAAGAAGAAATAATATTTGAAATTGTCATATATGTTGTTCAAACTGTAGTAGCTGGTTGATATATGAGAAGTTCAAATAAGTGTACATAGTACATTAAAGAAATAAATGATAGTATGAAAGAGTGGAATAGAATAAAAGAAGAATAGATCTGGATATGAGTAAAAGGGTAAAGAAGAAATAGATTCAACTTTTTGTTGATTAAATTTTATTTCTACGGTCTATTTCGGCTTGTGGCTATTTCCGGGTAAATATCTTTAGATAAAATAAAAATATTAAGCTGAAACTATCCGGAAGGCCAAATATGATCCTAAAAATAAAATTTAATAAACAAGGAAGTATTTTATATCAAATATAATAAACATTTTTTATTGATTGATGAGAAAAAACATGATACGCTTCTGTATAGATTTATACTACTCTACCATTATGACCACGTGATTATATTAACATGCAAGTATCGTACAAATAGTGTGAGCATCCATTTCAGTTCAACTACGATGCGTGTTGCGAGTGAAAACTCGTGAAAACGCCATTTTCCAAGGCACATGTTAGCGGAATACGAGCAATGGTAGGTAGTAGGTACATTTTCACCGCTGTTATCCGCGCTTTTTATACTACCCTATTCCCCTACTCCATCCCTACGCATCGTCATCTTCATCGTGTTGGTGTTGAAAAATGAGTTTCACCTTCGTTGCTGTAGCGCGAAAAATAAATCGATAAGCGTGAAGCGTGCATGTGTAGACAGATGTTTCTATTTCACGCATAGCATGAAACTATATGAAGATATTATTAACACTATAATCAATTACATCTATTAAATTTATACAAATGTGAATGTTCGTGATTAAAAGAACTATTGAATTCTTTAGTTTGAAAATTTTATGTCAGCTAGATAGAAGTCTTAAGAAATCTTTCAAAACACAACAAATTATTCAACCAAATAATCGAGCATCGTCCGATGGGTTGATGAGAGCCGCCAAGCCGCTAAGAAGAAATGAGGCCTAGTACAATATCAGATTACATCACGTCTCATCAGGTGTATGTGCTTTGTTGAGTGACTGGATTTAGAACAACGGGTGCTAAATAATGAAACGCACAGCGTTACGTCTAAATAAGAAATTTCGATTTATTTGTAAATACAAATAATAAACAGTAAATTGTACGTCTGTTCGCATTATATGCGTTTAGCTTTGGACCTTTTAACATTTTGTTTCATTTTAATTGATTTAGCAGACGATGCTTTAGAAGCATCGTAAAAAATAAATAAAATAAGCATCATTTAAATAGAGTTTTATGCAAAAGCCCATCAGGCGTAAATACCATCTATTACATATTTTGGCAGCAAACGTCGTGCCCTAGTACAATATCCCATCCATTAGGTCCAAATGAACAACAAATCAAAAACAAGTTTATATCATTTCATTATAAATTCCAATGAATTTATCTGGTTGCTAATAAACTGTCAAGGTAGCCACCTTTATTCACATACACATTCAAAGATTCTCCATATAAAATTATTTATGTTAGCTAGTTTTATCATATTTAAGATATTTTATTACAATCACTTGGCGCACGCAACGAGTGGACCACCAGACTAACGAAATCGGATTAAAAAAATATCATGCACATTGACGCGCTTACCATGCCAATGATATTAAAAGAAGAAGAGGTTAATTGATACAAGATATTGATTCTTAGATTAAAACAAATTCACGTTCATTTATATCAATAATATTGTCGCGTGGGAATTTGTACACGACATGGATATGCTAGCTCCCACAAAATTCATGTTGGTTGCAAAAACTCTTAATTCTTTTCAAGATCATAAAATGCTGCAAAACTATATTTTAAACTATGGTAGGACGAGAGGTATTAATGGTATGACGATGCTAGCTCCCACAAAATTCATGTTGGTATGACGATAATTAATCAAAAGATCGACAAATGAACAGTGTGAATAAAAATGATATTGATTCGCATTGACTCTATTTCAATAGATAGATCGATAAGTATACAATTTAGTTTTCCACTGATATGGAAATAAATATATAATTTCCCTAAGAATATAAAGTAATGGTCCCCATATTTGCCTACTGCGCCGACAGCTCCGCCGTCCACATTACCGTTGCCAGCGACATGGTCTAATTGCAGCGCCTTTGCCGCTGCCAGTGACATGTCTAATTGCCGCGGCCAGCGGCATACCCTAGTGGCCAAATGACGCTCACAGCCAAGACTCACAAGAGGGGATCCGCTATACGCGTCCATGCTCTTGGCCGCGAGAATAGTGGCTCCTTATCTAACTAGTCTAATACCGATTTCCCTCTTGCTTTTAATGTCTAGAATTTACTCCTAACCGCAAGTACGGTTTTGCGATCCCAGATCCGAGTCTATCGGAGATCGGCGAGGCCTTGCGGCTGAGGTTTCCTAGCTCTCGGGATGGACGGCAGCGAAAGAGAACGTACTGCATGTAGCGTCTATCAGCGCGCGTTCTATAGAATTGGATGATTCTTATGGGTAACGCCCAATATCGCTTGTCTCGTTATTAAAGGTGGCGTTTTCTCTAAATATCTATACAGTAGAAATTAATGTACTGGATCCATTTATTCGAGCATAGATTTGGTTTAATATTTAATTAATCAGAGCATTTGTATTGATGTCTTCATTATTTTAATTGCGTAGCCATTTCTATCGTTACATATGCCCCCCTCAGAACAAATTCTGGGCCCTCAGCATTCAGAAAACTGAAATAGCATGAGAATAGAAATGCATTCCGATCAAGTACGGTGTTGTAATCCTAGATCCGAGTATACTGGAGATTGGCGAGGCTTTGCGCCTGAGTTTTCCTAACTGTCGGGATGGACGAATGAAGCGTACAACCTGTACCGTGTTTCGACGTACGTTTTATACAATTGGATGATTCAATATTCAATACTTAGAAGCTTAATATCGTTTGACTCGTTCTTGGAGGTGGCATTGTCTCTAAATATCTATACAGTAGAACTTAATTTATGGGATTCATTTATTCGAACATAGATTTGGTTATCAGAACATTAATATTGAAGTCTTCGCTATTTTAATTGCGTAGCCATTTTTATCGTTATATATGCCCCCCCCCCCTCCGAACCAATTCTGGACCCTCAGAATTCAGAAACTGAAATAGAATAACGATAGAAATGCACTGAGAAAATTATTTCGACTAGAGAAACTTTTCGTATTATACTTTTTTTAAGTAATTATAACGCAATTCTTTGTAAAAACTATCACTCATTTGCCATTCAAATATTTTGTTGGACAATGGTAAAACAATTAGATCCTTGGTTTGCGAATAACCAGTGATCCAACTTCGTAGAGATTCTATTGACTATTTATCAACAAGAAATAGAAAATTGTAGCTATTCCGCTTTGGAAGCGTGTATGCATGCGATTAGGTTTCCTTAGAATTTTTTTTATTGATGGGTCCTGCCTCTGTCAACACATCCATAAATTATTTAATGATTTGTTCAATGGAATTCGAAAAAGGTTTTGAGTAATTACATGAAGTAGCATTATAAAGTTTCATTGCAGTTCGGCAATTAGAATTTTAATTATTTAGAATTAATTCATTAGAAGTTATTTTTAGCATTAATTCATTAAAACTTTAATGTTTAAGTAGCATGAAATATAATTACAACTTCATTTAAAAAAATGTTCGAATTCTATTATACAAATCAATTGGAAAATATTTACTTCCTTATTTAACTGAAAATGACACTAAAGGTTTGAAACTGTAATTACTATCTAACCATTGTTCTATAAATGATAAATAGCGAAGTAAATATTCTTCCAAATGATTATATCATGGAATTACAAACTAACGCTTCACTTAATTAATGTTTCTAAATTAGCGATAGTAAATTAGCGATAGTTGTTGCGATCAAAACAGTTCGCATTGACCCCTGCGATAACTTGAGACTCTCACCGCAATTCGAGCGACAGTTGCTCACTACAAATACACCGCAGGTAGCAGAAGCACAAACAATACCTCAAAGTGGCTTGAGTCTAGCGTAATTCAGCCATCGCTGGTTAAAAAGATCTTCCCTCTTCCCCTTATACAACACAAATACAATACACTAAAATTAATAAAATTCCGATTGATTGTTGCGTTCGTTTATTATTACTGTTTTCCTACAAACTGGGACATACAGGTTCATGTTTTATAAATGTTACTTACTGTTCTAGATCGTGATAAATTGTTAACAGAAATATGGTAGCCAGCTGAATTAACGTTAATTAGCTTCCTTACAATATTTATGAAAAATTGTAATTTCGTAATTAGTTCAAGATAATATGACCTGATAAATTCAGATTTGTGCGACAGTCTAAGCGCTAATATCAATTATAATTTGAGGAATTAAAGAAAAAACGAATAAGTGTTGCCATCAATACAACAAACAACAGTCGTAGCTGGTTGACTGTATATAGGTCTTGGTTAATAAGATAATTTCTTATTTTCCCCTATTAGACCCTGAATCCAGTAATATTTATAAATTTTAATTGAAAAGGAATAAAGAATAAATGAGTAATTGATCCAGCTATTTTAATCTTAAAGTTGAATGGTCTACACTTGTTTTATATCTGCTTGTGATCTTACATGAGAAGGTTCAATTAAAATAACTCATTTGTCTACGTGGTTCCAAGATAACATAGTCAACCATTCGATTTCACAACGTTATCATGTTTGGTTCTAGAGCAACCTATACTTCATGGAAAATGAATGAACCAACTAGCAATGCAGTACTTCCACTCAACCAGCAATACAGTTCTTCCACTATAGGCTTCTCAGCCGTTGAGCTCTCCGCTTCCAAAACAGTTCGTACAAAGGTTAACACAATACAAAACAAAGTTCGGTTCGTACAACACTCTGGGCTCCGTTACTAAATTTAAAAACCTCGTATCATGTACCAAACGACAACGTTAGAATCAATAGCCCCTTCCAAGAACCTAAAATAATAGCATGAAAGATACAAACAAAATCACTAACTCGCTTTTACACTAACTCGCTAAACATACAAAAAAACCATTTAAATGCATTGATCTAACATGCGAAACATGTGGTTTCGTAAAAATCAACTCTAAACGCTGAATTTCTCCATTTACAAAATTGAACAAGTCTTTCTGGAATAACACGACAAAAATGGTTTAATGAACCAGAAAATCGTAATTATCCGTCTAATATAAATGTAACCATAACCTCTATATAATGTTTAAATATTCTCCAAAAATAGCAAGATTAATCTCTGCTAATCAACTGAGATTCAAATCCTTTAAAAAGTCTGATTAAAACTATCAGATGCACTCAGATTAACGTCTGTTATATTTGGAATATGGATTCTATCTGTCTCTCTCTTCCACCATCGCATGCGCGTTCAACTTATGCTGTGTATTCGTGCATTGTTGTCGGACTTATAGTTTTGTGCGCGCTTTACCTTTTTATTCAATGTCGTCGAGAGGAAACAGATAATAATTTTAGTTCTGCAATTTCAACGATTTACAAAGAAAAGAAATATGGGAACAATATTTAATTAAATTCTAACTTATGAACGAATCTAAATAGGAGTTAAATTTTAACCCGTCACATACTTTAGATGAGTTTAAAAGGACGGACTTAATAATAATAATTTATTAGTGTTATAAACAATAAAATCTTACACGCCCCAGTCATTATGTAAGTGAGATAAAATAGAAATACAGAGTGTATCAAATGACTTAAACAATAAATAATAAATAAAAATACTTAAAAATTAAGAATTTTTTTATTTATATTAAATTACATTCACCTATAGTCAAGTAACAAAATTATACAAACATCAAGCCAGGTATACATGACTACGTCATTGTTTTCTACTGAATCTTTCGTTCTCTCATTATTCACTTGTTACTTCATTCATTCATATCAATCTTTTTTGAAGGGATAACGTCATAAAAGCTAAGAGATTTAATAAGCAACGAAAATTATTTAACTCGAATCCCATCAGAACTGGTGTCTCCTATGCCAGTGCTACTCAGAGAAAAACGGCTGAAACAGCTCCTTCTTTACCATCTGTGCTCCAATTAAGCCATCTATTTATCAAATTTTGCAAAATATGTGGAGCACTCTTCAAAGTTTCGCCACAAGATTTGAGAAGTTAGAATCCAATAACTATGGACAACAAGACCTAAGAATAGCTACTTGGAATCTAAATAGCACTCTAAATAAAAACATGACCTTGAAGTCTTCTTAAATAGTCAGCATATAGATGTGTGTTTTATCTCAGAGACTCAGAAGACCAATCTATTTTACATTAAATTAAGAGCCTATAAATCTTATCACACTATTCAAGCCAAGAGTGGTTGTAGTTGGCATTAATTCTACTAAACAAAAACTTATTTGATTTTGATTCCAAACATGTTGATTTGGGATCTAGACTAATTACAACTAAGGCAGAGAATTAAGGAAAGCTATCTAGGAATGGATTTGCAACTTTCATTCTGCTCGTAAACCCACTTATTGGCCTACTAACCCTGATAAAACACCCGACTTATTGGACTTTTACATCTCACGAAAAGTTTCTCCTAACTTCATCGATGTAGAAGAAACTTCGATCTTGACTCTGATCATTCAGCTGCTATCTTGACACTGTGTTAAAGGATAATTAAAAGAATAGCACGTCTTGCTCTTGTCAATGAAAATACCAATTGGGAAAGCTTTCGCATTGATCTTCAAGAGAACATTAACTTAACATTCATTTATATATTAGTCACACAACTGGAGGAAGAAGCTGAAAATTTCAACAGACTTATTCAAACAGTTGCTTATATTAATACTAAAGTAATTACTCACCGTACCAAAGGAGTAAATTAAGGAGAAAAACTAAAAATTAGAAGAAGATGGCAACAATCAAGGAATCCCTCTGATAAGACCATCCTAAACAACAAAACTCATAAATTGAGAAGAGAAATCTCAGAACTGAAAGAAGAGTCAATTAACATTTATAAGACCTAACAACAGATAAAGACACAAATTACTCTCTGAGAAAGGAACCAGGAATATTAAAAGGCTGATTACAGCTATCACACCTATTAGAAGTGATATGGATCCCTCGGTTAAAGACAACAAACAAAAAGCAGATATGTTTTCAGAGCATCTGGCATACATATTTACTGCGAATGGCATGCAGGAAGACGTAGACTTGCCATCATCTAATAATCGGAAATCTGAAAAGCTGAAGTAGCTGAAGAGGTTAACAAAAATCTTAACCCGAAAAAGGCACCAGGATTTGATCTAATTACTGATAAAATCTGAAACAACTGTCTAGGAAAGGTATTGTTCTACTAACCTATCCATTTAATGCTGCCTTTAGATTAAAACATGTGCCTTCTTGCTGGAAAGTCACGGGAAGTAATTATGTTGCCAAAGCCTGGTAAACCATCAACTGCCAATAGTTTCAGTTGATGTGGGGACTACCAATAGTTTCAAAATTCTTTGAAAAACTACTACTTAAAAGACTTAAGAACGTAATAGGGAACAATAATTTAATCCCAGCGTTTCAGTTTGGTTTTAGACAAAAACATTCTACGATTGATCAAGTACATCATATTACTAATATCAACAAACAAGCACCTGAAGACAAAGAGGTCTGTTCTGCTGTATTTATAGGTATTGCTCAAGTTTTCGACAAAGTTTGTCATGAAGGTCTAGTATACAAGCTAATTAAAATGTTTCCTAAACAATATGTAGAGATATTAACATCCAATATATCAGATAGATTATTTAGAATTAAACAGGAAGATGAATACACCGAGTTGAAAGAAATAAGAGCAGGAGTGCCCCAAGGCAGTTTACTTGGTCCTATTCTCATGTCCTATTCACTAGTGATATACCAACCTTAGTTGATACAGCGGTGGCTACTTTTGGAGATGACAAAAACGCTTGAAGAGTATTGAACTCAAATCACTTCCTGTCAGCTTTACAATCAAACATGCAACCAACCAGTTTCCACTCGAAAAAAATGGTATCATTGTGCCTTATGAACTATGTGCTAAATATCTTGGGATGACCCTGGATGCTAAATTACGATGGAAGGTACACGTCAAAAAGAAAAGAACTAAGCTTACACTCAAATATAGACAACTTTATTGGCTACTTGGTAGAAACTCCAAGCTATCAATATCTAACAAATTGGTAATCAATAACCAAATTCTGAAACCCGTACGGCTATGTAGCATCCAACTCTGGGGTTGTGCCAATGATAGTAATATCAAAATTATTCAATCCTTACAGAATAAGATGTAGCGTAATATTATCAATGCACGATGGTCTATCCGAAATTCTGATTTCTATCGTGATCTTCAGATATCTGCAGTCAAAGAAGAGATTAAAAGGTATGCCGCTAAGCATGAAGCCATATTACACCTTCACATCAACGCAGTAGCTCTTCAGCTGCTAGAAAACCAACACTACGTCCGAAGATTGAAAAGAATCAAACCAACTGATCCTGTGTAGTGTGTTACGTGTAAAAGCAGAGTACAGTGCGCGAGTGAAATGAATATTCCAGAAAAACTAGGAGACGTCGCTGGACTGGCTTCAGAAAACATTCACCCCTAGTTTTAAGATATAATTAATAGTTAGTCCATTGTGACCCGAACAAGAATAGAATGAGAGCCACATCAATGGAAGAGGGCAACCGACCACTTAACGCACCGAGAGAACAAAGATGGCAGAGATACAATCCTGAAACGTGAGAAGAGCATCATCGATGCTTGTTCTGATACTACTTTGGTGACAGTGAATAAATCCGTAATCACTACAAATTCATTACCTACGTCATAAAATTTCATTACATTTTCAATAATACATTTCACAACAACTTCTACGTCTTCGTCATGTCCACGGGCTAGATCAAATTTCAACATCTGCGTTAAACATTCATCCATTCAATTCTACGCACACTCTGGAGAAGCCGACAAAAAAGCCAAAGATACAATTAGAAGATAAATTATTGACATAAAATCAAATTACCTTTAGTTGGCTATTTATTTTGCTAATTGACAAATGGAAATGGAGTTATCCAAACAATTTTTATATTGTAATTAGCTTTAGAACCTATTGACTGTAAAGTAAAATCGCGAGAATTTGACGTTATAATTATTAGATAAAAATTAACCAAACTATTTAAACATGTTATTGCGTACATCACTATAGTGGTCAGTGTTTTATTATAGTAATTAAGAACAGCGAATTCTCACCCAAGCCTGTATATTCTCACAGCAGAGCATATTTATGTTACTACAGCAATCCAATAACATAATTGTGACGCCCAACGTGGGGCAAGTGACGGTTTATGCCTGTTTAACACAAAAGTCAGTTTATTTGGGCTCTGTGTAACTGTTAAACCTTTTACGGCTAGCTAAGTTTGCTACTATCGTTACGTTGAAATCTCTCACTACATTTTTCCTTCCTATGGTAAATTACATTCATCTAATGTTTTCCACTTGATCATTTCTCTCCATATTTTACTAATGACTTTCGGCCATGATTATCATAATTCAAATCATATATGAAATCTTTACACACTTTGATGCACCACACACAGGGCGCTTCACGTATTACTGATTTATGACTAATGGAAATGACTTATCATATATATTAAAATAGCGCGGAGTGCTATCGTTTGATTATGACTAATTAGCGATGTCCCCCCTCTGCTACAACATAATTTACATCATCCGTACGACAGTTTGGTTGAACTTTTGAAATCGCCTACTCACGAATGCGCCAACCCATAAATCCTTCGGTCCCCGTATTGGCCTACGGCGCAGGCAGCTCCGCTTTGCCGCAGCCAGCGGTCAGTTTGGAGCAATTGTTAGGAGATTTCTAAGAAAAAACTTTTCAATTCGACTACGCATGAATTCAGATATTAATTAATCCCCCGAAATTAACTGCCAATTCGTAACTCACTTTTCGGGTAATGAAACGTATACCAGATGAAATTCCAACAAAGTTTTGTTTTTCATATTACTAACAAGTGAGGTCAGGAACCTTTATTTAAATAAACATCAGTGGAAACAATTTATGGCACATAAAAGTAAAAACCCATGAATTTTTTTTATGTAAATAACAAGAGAATTAAGGAGCATTCACTAAAACAAAGCATTTTTTAATATCCTCGTATATTTAGCATTTAGTAAAATTGTACATAAAAAATCACAATTATGGAACAAGCATAATTATAACACAGCTAGAATTTAATGGTACTAACAATCTTTTAATGAATTGTCATCAAAATCTCCCCTGTTTTCTTCACTGGGTTCAATATGCGTCTGTGATAATCTTCTCTTCGCTTTGCTCCATACATATATACATATATCTATCTTAGACTGTTCACGGCAGGGGACAGTTATCCGCTCTAAAGCAAATATTTTTCGATTAATTGACCCGTGGCACACCTGCTGCGCTGCGTGTGCTTCAGGTACCACCATGGTGTTCATTTAACTACATATATATTATATATATATATATATATATATATATATATATATATAGTGTGTTTGTCAATGTGTGTGTTTTATGGTAGTAATACCATAGTATAGCAAGGAACAAATCGAATATTGTT
>WYDF02013436.1:0-13532 GCA_009867245.2 Adranes taylori
TAATATAATATAATATAATATAATATAATGTAAAAATTCGCTAAATAAAATTTTAATGAACGAGAGAAAAACGTAGATGGTTAATACCAATGTATTGGAAAGAGATTGATTAAAACCGCGAAAGAAACAGCGAACACCGGAGTTCTTAATACGCGTTGGCTGGAAGAAACATGCTGATACGAGAACGCTAATATTGCACACAGGTGCATTTGTAGTTGTTTTGGTCTTCGCGGAATTACTTCCGTAGGAAACGTTAATTTAATATATGATTTATTTTCACTTGCTGCCTCTACATTTAAAGGGGATAACTCTTTAACAATTTTCTAGCCCAGAACTCTGATTGTTAGAACAGCGTATGTTCTCCTAGATTTTTGACAGAAAAATAATGCAATATTGATTCTTAAATTTTCTAACGGATCAAAGATATTCTCCTATTGGTTGCAGTTATAAACTTCCTACGATTTTTTGCAGAAGTTTCTCTCAAGCCTACGGCCCATCGAGCTGTAGGCTATACTGATGCCATTGGCCACATGCGCCAGGCCAGCAGTCTCCCTGTTCGAAAATTGCATATAAAAGGATCTACTTAATTCAGCGTTAATCAGACGCGTTTTTGGTCTGAATGTCGCAATCTGAATGCAGCATGGTCGCAATCTTGAATTTGATTTGTTCGAAGTAAACGCCAATAACAATTTGCTTGTTTATATATTTAAATTTAAAAAAGGCAGTGAAACAAGTCAGCAATAATTTTTATGAACAAGAGGTCATAAAAATTGTCGTCATCTTCACTCATTTCTTTTACGCATAAATATTTTGTAAACCCTTCCCTATCATCTACATCTTCAATGCAAAAACGAGGAGGCCAAGGTCAGAGGAATAGAGGCCATTCGTCAAACCCACCGAGGATGACAGAGATTGGACTCCAGAGAGGCCAATCAAGCTACGCTATCTGCGTCCCCCGCGCATGGTAGTAGATGTGCCTACTCCATCTACACCATCGAAGAAACGGGAAGATTTACCATCGCCGCCCGGTTCTCCGCTTCCGCGCACAGCTCCAGGCGACGTGCCAGGCTATATGAACGCACCACTTCCAGCTCAGCAAAAAATCACTTCCATCCTTCGATAACTCATACTATAACTCATACAACGTACCTCATGCCTTCAATAGTTCATCTCGCATTACCAACTACGTATCTCGTATCTTTGTCATGATAACTGGCTGAAACAATCTACAATGTCTTCGCTAACCATTGATCTTTCAAATGTTTAATAGTTCGCTTCTTTTTACTTGCTACTTTTTTATAATAAATGATCCGTTATTGCGTATATATATATATATATATATGTTTATCAGGTGCATGAAATTTTATAAACAGAATAAAATAAAATAATATGGTGGTCAACAGCATAATTACGATTCTATTGCAATTCTATAATCCTATAACAATTGTACATACATAATCTTGTACTTTTTTTGCAATTAACGACCTTTATAACAATTTTCAGCAATATTCTTTTCCATGTACATATTCTGAAATATTTTCAAAGTCCAGATTGAATTTTTTCGTGCTAACAACATTCAGCTTTGCATGTTACTTACTCTTACCACTTTTGCGGAGTAAGTAATTTTGTGCTAATTTTGAAAAACACATTAACTTATATTAACATTATGATATATTTTAGCATACATACAACGTAATAAAGGTCCTATGCCATAAAAATACTTCTTCCCGAAGGAATTAAGCTGACGGGATATGCCGCGGAATATGCGGGATATGCCCTTAACACATTTTTCTTGAACTCGGACATGACGTCAGATGCAGATAATTTAAAATGATGAGGCACAATTTATTTATTCAATCACAAGAAGAAAAATACGGAAATATCAATCAATAAAAAGTATGCAAAACTAAGTACATATATTCAAAGTACAAAAAGTAAAAATGTTTTATTTTCAAAAATATATTCACCTCAAGATTTATTTTTGTGATAGTCTTCAAAGCATGGTTCTATGCATAGAGGTGGATTATTGGAGCATGACTTGCACAAGTATTTGGTTTTATTGCGCCTTCCAGACATTGCGGAATGTTTGCATCTGATATGATAACTCTTCCCGGGATATTTTGGGTTAGATATACTTGCCGGGAAGTGCTAATTTTGGTTATTGTGATTTTGTTGATCCTGTACGTCAAATCTTGGTCGTTTACCTCCATGTAGTGCCCATTCACGCACTAGCTTTCTTCCATCATTCAAATCAGTAGGTACTCCTAAAAGTTGTTTGACCAATTCTTCTCGATATTCCAGCAGAGGTAGTTTACTATTGTTCAATTTTTGTTTTATAAAAAACAAATTCCAAATAGCTACATCTAAAAGATGGAACAATACTTTTTTATATAACCTTATACTTTTTCGAGGGGATGAATACTAGCTGATCATTTGATCATTTCGGTCCACTCCAGCCATATAATTATTATACTTGGAAACCTCTACTGGTTTGATTCTTTGCTGTCCAAATCGTATTTTAACAGATATAAGTTTGGGATGATATTTAGTTGTTATACATAGGACTTTCCTCTGTCTCTCCATTTAGATACATAAACTCTTCCACACCATTTATGATCACCTTTATTTAGTTTCATTGTTGTAATTGATTTTGGATTTTTTCGCCTATTTGTACGTAAAGTGCTGGTAGTATGACTTTTTCTAGCTAGAAGCTTCTTAGAGACTTCCACGCTATTGTAAAAATTATTCTTGAATATATGATGGCCTCGATCCAAATAAGGTTTCGCCAGAGAAATAATTACATTTTCGAGCTTAGTCTGTCCTGTACATTCTTCACCCTTTCCCGAATAAAGTTGTAAGTTTAGTACATATCCATCTGTAGTTCACAAGAAATAAAATTTTATCCATACCTAGCTCATTTCCCTTTATGTATTGCCTAAAATTTAAACGGCCACGAAACAGAACTAGTGATTCGTCTTCCTTCGGTTAAAACGCTAGTTTGAAATTGGCAAGTAATCTATTCAACAGTGGACTGACTTTGTTTAGTTTATCTTTTGGGTTAGAATGACTCTAAGAGCAACTTAAAGCAACTGAGTAATTGTTCAAAGCCTCTTTCAGACATTGTATAATGGAATGCTGGACAGTAATATAAAGCATGCATACTGAATAGCTTTTAATAGAAGGAAATTTGATGTGATTTGTAGAATACACAATACTAGAAATTGTTTTAACTCATCCATAGTTATTGGCTGAATCGAAGAAGTTCGACTAAATTTCCTGTGTGGTCGACCAATTTTCTGAATTTAAAGAACCTTTAAATTTTCATTGATGTAAGTATCAAATTCATTATTTCATCATCTCAAAGTTTCTCAAAATATTGAATTAAAGTAGGATTGTATTCAAACTGAAGCTTGATTCCAGATGGAGAATCGTCAAACCCAAAGTTTGAAATATCCGCTGTCTTATCATGCCATTCATCCTCACTCAGTTCGTCGGGGATGTTATTAGTTGCAAAAATAGAGTTGCGTATTTCCTTCATCGATAAATAATCCTCCTCACTATCACTAGTATGCTCTATAGTACATGTAGGATCGCCTGCATCATCGTTAATACTGGATTGTTCTGATGCTGACTTAGAAGATTCTGGCGTGGTTACTTCCTCGTAGAGATGCAAGAGCCGCTCTTCTTCCTTTAGGTCCATATTGCCTTTCTAAAAATATATAAAAAATGTAGGCGATATAATAACCAGAACTAAAACACAAGATCATTAGGGACATACATGATAAGGATATACTTTGCTCTTTCAAAACAATACAAATGCATTTCTACTGAAATATGGACTACTTAAATATTAAAAAAATTAAACATACTAAATACAAAATTACAAATAATTGAATGCACTTACTTTTAAATCTTTAAAAACACAAGAGTAAACATATATAAACAGCACATGTAACACCAAATGTAATTATTTGTGAGGTTATGTAAACCACGTGTTCATACCAGTTCACCTATACATCTCAGAAAATTTTGTTTCCTGCTAGGACAGTGCTTTATACGCCACTAAGAAAAGCACACAATGTCGATGGTGAACGCCGCTTTGCATCTACAGCTAGCAGTAGAATTGTATGGCATTTCCCGTCTTGCCCATATATGGGCAGCGGCATATGCCGGTTTGTCCGTGAACGTGTTAATATATAGGAATAAAATCTTAATAATTTATGGTTCCGGGACTGATAAAACCAGAGATTTATTAATTTATTTATTTGCTAACAACCTATCATAATAGAAAACAATAAAAGGCCTAAAACCGAAGAAACCTACATTTGAAATTGTTCTGGGAACAAGAAGGCGACTGGTCCTATGATCATCTGAGAGGCAAACCATTTTCCTCATGATCTGAGTGTAGAGAAAGTGCTCCCAGTATGGTGTCAACTATTATATGAATTATTTGAAAATCTAAACTTTGTAGCACATATTCCTCTCAAAAATTTTTGTCTTGTGTCCTTACTAATAAATGACGCATTCATTCTAGTAAATTTGTATGATTTCCAGACCTATGCATTAGTTGCTGATTCAGATATCTTTAACATTATTAGAGAGTTCTGATTAGTGAATAGATTTGAAGTTTTAGTAAAACCTGTTCGAAGACAGTTCGTTAACTACATTACAATATGAATATAATTCTAGATATTAGATAAATATACGCGGGTTGCTTTGTGAAATGATGTTACAAAAATTTGAATTACAACAATTTGTAGACGGATTCGCTATCCCATCTATCATTTACTGCTAGTCACATCTTTTAGTGTATACTTAGTGCAGCAAGGCTATTTTATTAAATGCTGTTTAACTTAATTAATATCGGGTCTACTATTTAATTCAGCGTTTAATCAATTCAACATTCAATTGGTTAATTAAGACACATAATAACATAAGCGAAACTCCAGAGAAAGAAACGAATTTAGATAGGGATAAAGAGTTACATCCAGATTAAAAGTCCTAGACACATGCTTAGAGCACAGCTGATCCTTTAACCAAGAGAGATTTTGCTTTGCGAAAGCACATGTAGAAAACGATCAATACTACATTATCTGCTACAAGTGCAAATGAAATATCACACAATTGTCATCTGTTTATTAAATCAGAAACATATGCCATGTTGCCAGATTACTATTTTATAGTTCTTGTGCTTCCTATTTATTGTTTACTGTGTAATGTGTATTTTAAACAAATAATATAATGCTGGTAAGTAAACAAATTCTTATTTGGTATATTATTGTTTTGAATAATATTATGACTATTTTCTTTGTTAGACTGAAATTTTATTTATGTTTGAAGAAAATTATTTTTAGTTATCGAGCTCACATGCTATAGTATTTTTAATTTAATTCTTAGTTGTTAGTTATAAAAGATTTGTTAAAGTTTCAGATTTATTTTGTTAAAGGTTGAGGTATTGAATTTTACATAAACTAAAGTTTTGGTAGTTTTAAATAAACTATGAATGACTCTAAAAAGTTGTTGGAAGAAAAGCTGGAGTGTATTGCGCGTATAAAAACTGGAAGAATCGCTTTTATATGAAAGAAATAAAATTTATAAAATTCTTTAGATTTCCATTAGATACAACAGTGTAAGTACTAAATATCGTGAAAAAGTATACATATAAATGTATATTTATTTTGTATTAGTTTCACCGAGTACTTTTATACAGTTGTATAAAATGATTAGAGGCTTCAGGCAGAGGCGATCTAAGTTCAAAAACATTACAAGAATTAAATTCAATATAAGGTAAGACTTTTTCTCCTGGAATCCTTTTGCATATATATTTATCAGCTAGAAACTATATTCTATGATAATTTTGAACAATATATTTGTAATAAGAGAGTTGTATATAATCTTGATTTGAAATGTAAATAAGTTGAAGCATTTACACATCCATGTATAAGTTTCAATTTAGAATAGTTAATTAAATTATATATATATATACGTTTACGAATATACCATTCTTTAAAATATACAAATGAAAAATGCAAGCACTCCAAACCAAAATACCGAAAAGGAATGATTTTAATGAATTTATAAATTTTTGCAAAAATATTTTCCTATTAATGCATAGTCTTCCACATTATAAAAACACATAGTTTTCCATTTAGTATATAGTTTTCCTGTATAAGAATAGAACAAATATTGTACGAAATATTTATATTAGATGTTTTATTTCAATAATATTTTATAATAAAAATCAAAAACTTTTTTGTAGTAAAATGCATATTAAAAATATTTGGGTATTTAAATTTGTTGAATTATTTGATCATTCTTTGCTAAATTTATACTTTAAAATTTTAAAAATTATAAGACTAAAAATTATAAGACTCTTGTCAAAGAATATACTATTGTCCCGTTTTTATTAGTGTGAATCTATAACTTGTCCTTTAAGTTTTCTACTATTATACTTTTTTAACAAAAATTAGTAAAACAAAAATAGTTATATACATATATGGTATATTAACTAAGCTCTTGCACTTATTGTTATATACAAGCAAACTATATTATAGATTGTACAATGTAATATAACAGTTACAGCATCATTTGCATTTTATGTCTTATTGTGTAATCTTAAACAGAAGTAAACAGAAGTAACAAATATATTTAAGAATGATTACTACAACAAATTTCAGATTATTTTTAAATACATTGGCAACTCTGTCTCTACCAGCAAAGAATCCAGGCATTGAAAAATTACAAATTTTATATAGGAGTTTTGTCAAGTTTTGGGCTTCTTTATATTCTTTGATTAAGGTAAGATTCGGTTCTTATAAAAGCACATAACAGTTATCGCAGTGCCGTGCAGTAAAGACGTGGTTTACATTTAATATAGGGCTGTTTTCGGTATGCTTGATAACACTGGTCGACAGTAATTTTGTTATATGGATAACTGCAGCTGTTTCTTATGTACTTCGCAAAGTTGTTTGACATAACTCTATTTCTATTTCATAACGCTAACTGTTAAGAGAAAGTGGTCGCCAAAAATGTATGATAATATAGATACCAATAAAGATATCAAATATACGCCAGACTTGTTAAAACAAGAACTAGATAATCCCAATCTACCGAACTAGATAATGTCAACGCGTCGGTTACGTTGAGTCAGATGCCTTTAGTTTAAACTTGTGTGTCGAGTTAGAAAGGTGTTTAAATTAATTTATAGTGGACTACTCATTTTTACTTTACATGTAAATGATCCAAATAATTTCTGTTATGTGGGTAGTGAACTAACTTTCAAGTCCCACTGAATGAATTTTACTCTCTTGATAAAAACAAGCATATTCCGTGTATAAATCAGTGATCAGGACAAATCTTCGGCCCTTCATATTGGTGTGGGGCTTGGGTAACATTACTTAGTAGTTGGGTTATCGTATAGTCGCGACATATGTCATTTGCAATTCAAATTGTATGGAGGGAACCAACGGACCCCTCCACGGTATGTTATTTCCGCCTTACCAAAATTGCTGGTATAACAAGCAAGACCAAGAAAACCATTAAATATGCCAACCTTCTTTTTGATGTTAGACCTGTTCCTGACTGCGACGAGCTTCCAATCCTAGCGCCACCTGAAAATTGGAGCTTACATTTAGAGCACTCTATCGATAAAGATTTAGAATTAAGTTAAGGAAAAGACGACACTGAAGACCCAGATTTCGGTGGAACGTCTACAGAACTTTATAAACGCAATCAGCCTGAATCTAAACTTGTCAAAGATTCAGGTAGAACTATTGGTATCCGGATTAAATGGTTGGAATTTCATTGAGAGGAAAACTATAATTTCTTCTTATTGTCGACTGGGACAAGACTACCAAAACTTGCTCTCCGCAGAATGCAATTTAGTGTATTGTACTGATGTTGATTCATTATTGAGTGAGTTTAGAGACCGTGATGACCCAAAGAATGGAAGTTGTTTTCATATTCCTCTAAACTCAGTTTGAAAACCGTCCTTCCTCTCCCTGGAAATTAAATGAAAAATGTTGTATTCTTCTTGCCTATGTAGTCCATATGAAAGAGACGCATAACAACATAAACATTTTGCTCTCGAAGATACAATACCAACAGTATTCTTAGAATATATGCGGCGATTTGAAAGTGATAGCAGTTTCGTTAGGTCTCCAACAGGGCTAACTAACACGTAAATTCTCAGCCATCTGTAAATTCTGACTCCTTTTGTAGGATCTTTTTTTTGGCGAGAGAAAATGTTGCTTTTCGACTACCGGGGTGGTCAATCACGGTTATCTGGGGTTCACTTAGGTGCTACCCAGTAAAAAGCTCTCGGGAGCCAGCCACCACTCGTGCCGGTTCCGGTTGGACACATGACTTCAGCAAGAGGGCCAGTTGTTATCGCCCTACCTGTTTTAATGACCTAGCTTCACGTTTGTGCCGGTATGTACAAAGATCAGTAGCTACCTAATGTTGTTAGATGATGTTGTCGCGCACTTCTCCGCGTGTTGCTTGTGCCACGTCATACTCCCACTCTGCAAGAACTTTCTGAGTAAGAACCGCTGTGGCTAAATGGGCAAACGCCTTCCAGGCATCAGCGCTTTTACATATTCGGATGCCGATCCTATCGGGATTGATATTCGTACCAAGATGTACTTGCGCAGTGAAGGCAATGCACTCACATACATCAGAATGTCTACCCCCCAAATACGATGCAAATATATTCCGAAGGTTGCCGTGGCCTGTTAGCGCCTGTATTAGGTAATAGTTTAGGCTGCCCATCGCTGAATTTCACCATTGCCTCACGTCAGGCATCAGCCTGTGCATCCACCGGTCTTTGACGATCCTGTCATTTGGCCAGGGACTCAGGCCGCTCTTGTTTTGGCGAGGTTTTACACATGTAGGATCTCGCCCTTTCTAAAACAAGGAGCTTCATCGGTACAGCACCCGTAATAATGAATCCAGGACACTGTGGTTTATGCACGCGTGACCCATAAACCTGCTGCTCGTTGGGTCTTTTATAGTACACGGTTCTCACTCTTACCATTGTCTGTGCCCAAATTGGTGCTGCGACTAGAGCAGTAGATTCACACATAATGTACAGGAGTTTCTTTCTCCACGTCCCTGCTCCTCCCATTCTAGGCAATAGCCTGGCCACCTGAGAAGCAATCATGGCTGCTTTTTCTGCTGTACATTTGATATGCGTCGCGAGTCGGAATGATTTGTTAAGCACCATGCCCAAGTATTTCACTTTGTCGCTAAGACACGGATGTCTGGTTCCCCAAGACACGGATGTCCAGTTCTGCAACTCGCCTCCTACCCGTGACTCATATGTTTCAGTCTTCTGGGGCGCCAAACTCAGTCGGTGGTAAATCATCCAAGCCTCAATTCGACCATTCGCCCTATTAAGTTTTGCCTTTAATGTGCCTCACTTATGACTTGCCATAAGAACAGCGTCATCGTCAAACGCAAACAGTTTGACACCCGCCGGAAAGGTTGCCTCAGCATCCTGTCATACATTACATTCCATAGTATTGGACCCAGCACCATGCCCTGTGAAACCCCGCAAGCCAATTTCTTTGATCTGAGTTTAGTAATATAAATAGAAGAATCAACTAGCGGTTGATGTCACGGTTCGTCATCCATGAGGTATACGACAAAGAAGAAGACAAAGAAGAGATCGGTGATTTATGGGCTGGCATATTCCTGGCTTATTTGCCTGGCTTATATTCCTGGATTATTTGGCTGGGCTTATATGGGTTGGCTTATTTATCTGCGGCGCGGAAAGTTTCGCTGACCGACTTGCCGCCTGACCGCTTGACCGCTTTGCTGACCGCTCTTGACTCACTTTCTGGAAAATCTTCAATAGGGAATAATTGCGTTCTTCGCATGCCAGACTATATAAATTGACACATATGTATTTTATAACCTGTAATGAGATCGAACACACACTTTTTTATTAATATTGAATATTTCAAATTTTTTTCTAAGTAAAGCAAAGAATGCTCTTTCCGCCGTTGAGAATAATGATCGCATCAAGCTTTCTACCTTTAAATGTGGGCTTATTTGTACCATACATATTATGGTGGTACAAATTTGGGACCAATTTTACCAACTTTTCCTTTATGTTTTCAAAATATGATTCCTTCAGTCCTATGCACTAATTATATAGGTATCATTTGAGATCAATCCTGTAGTGCAAGCTCTATTAGAACTCGACTTTCTAGTTCTGTCCATTTTTGCAATTTTCATAGCGCATAATTTTTTTTTATGAAAAATGTATGGAAAATATAAATTATTTTCACATTTTTCTATAAGTAAATTCTAATCGTGTGGTGAAAACCAAATTAACTATTTCATCATCAATTTTCTCGAGTTTTTTAAAAATTCAACTTTTTGGATTTTTTTGAAAAATGTTCGATATATATCTTTTCGATAGTTTTATTATCTTTCAAATTTCAAACACAACATATTTACTCAATAAATAGAACCTTTCAAAAATTTTTAGGTCGCCACGCTTCGCATACTTAGCCCTCATAGATGAAAATGATTACTAAAAAAAAAATACATCCCCAGTACGGAATCTAACTCACTCGTCCCGATTTGTCAAGTATACAGTCATCAAGACTAACTGACTTTCTAGTTCAAATTACGAATAATGTTTGTAGCTTATCAGTGCATTACTTACATAGCTTTTATTATTGGTAGTTGGAATTAGCTCCTAGATAGTGTAGTGGACTTCACACCTGACCGGAAATCGGGAGGAGTGGATTTGATTGCTAGTTAAGGATGTGTTTTTTCAAATTACGAAAAGTATTAATTTCGTTGCCATTAATCCCGGTTCATATCAGATTGATATTTAAGTTACATCGATGAATTCTTATGTCCTTTACACACAACCTTTGCTGTTCCAAAATCGCTATAATATTTTTGTAATAAACTATTATATTCAAATACTCGTTCATTTACGTTCATGTGATTTTATCGTCTTTGTACACCATATAAATCGCATAATCTCTTAAATGAATGTTTATCTCTCACAATAATTTAAAAAGATAACCACCATTTCTGGAGATGAGAAAAACTGTTTAAAAACATTTCAAGCTTAAATATAATTTTCCCGAAAGTAATCCTAAACATTTAAGCAAACATTCCCGACGTATTTATCTTTATTTAGACGTCGAAAGCAAAGGAAATACCCGAAAAAAGCAACAAACTTTTCACATTTTCTTCTTGTCGTAAACAGAGAAATACTGTAGAAAAATACGTCGTAGTGGTTTTTCGCCGAAAACTTTTGGAGTTTCTGGCAAAAATTTCAAAAACCATTACTGAAACTAGATACGTATGTCGGAGGATTTCGTACAAATGGTTCAACTTTTAAAACAATTATTTTAATGCTAAAATATATTTAACTTACTTTAGGAATTTTTAGAGTTGAAGTGGAAAAGCATGACAAAATACAATTATTAGAAACTTTTTACATTCATAAAAGTATTAACTTGTGCAAATGATTATTTAACATTTTTATATTTACATTTTAAATATTTTGTAACCTTCCTATAATGCAATAAATAGATCCTAGAAAATACGGTATTATGTGTAACCGTTTATATGACACTAAGAGCCAGTGAGCACAAAATGGAGAAACGGGTTTCAAAAAATGTTTGAACAGCTATTAGATATACCAAACTCGCTAAAAAGAGAGAGGGATCTGCTCTTAAAAGAGAGAGGGAACTTAAAGCAGCTGTTACGGTTTTACTTGTTACAGAATTAGTCAAAGCAGGATCGTAATTTGTTTATGACTACTTTACTGCTTTTTATATTTTATTCTGTTTGTAACATAATTTGCTCTTGCATGAGATTCATGGTTGAATTAGGAATTCGTTTGTTGTTAATTCTGATAATAAAGTACTTAATTTATTATATGATAAACACAGAAAGGCAATAACAAGTTTCAATAATTTGGTTTATTGTTCTAGTATTTATAACTACAAAAATATGCCTCGAAGCGCGATTTTAAATGAATGATAATAATGTTGATTCTAAATATAATTCAAAATTTGTTAGACTGATCCATTTCTGTTCTTCCATTCAGAATAATAAAGCAAATAAAGCGTGACGAACTAAATATGACTGTATATATTATATTGTATTAGATTTATTCATCTATGAGTACGGCTCTGGAATGAACTTTTCCTTTGTACCAATGGCGTTGAAGTTGATGGGATTAAGTAAATGATTCCTGGTTGAATAATACGTAGATGAAATCGAACTGAGTATTGGCAGATTTAAACGGTCTGATAATTGATTTTTTGCTGTTGGATAATGATGACTTATTGGCGTTGACGGAATGAATTTTGACCTCTGCCGAAGTATTTAAACTGGCGTCGATGACGTCCCTTGTCCCCTCGACTGGTTGATGCTCACTAGGCAACGTCTTCTTCTTGTGTTGGTCTCCATAATTTGCGTCGATGTCAAAGACGATGGGAAATAATATGAGAATAAGAGTAGAAAAAAATGATAATAAAATGGGAGTCGAAAGATTCAGCAGAAGATGTGTCGTCTGATACCTAACCTTTTATTTGTTTCGTAGAAGTTTCGTAGAATTTCAATTTTTTTATTTTATTTATTCGTAGATTTTATTTGTTGTTTGAATATTTTAAACTTTACTATAACGCTTTAAGATGAGATCAACACTGGCTGCGATCATTCTCGCTGACCAAAAGGAATTGACTAGGTATTATTTCAGAATTATAGCTTTTAACTGGTGCGATTGCATTCTCGTAGCCATCCAAAGACAACAACACGAAAATTGCGTCTCCTTCTGATTCTGGCCTGGAAGGCTCCTTTTATGCGAATTTTCTGGCAAAGGGACGCATCCGTTGAGCTGTAGTGTTTTGCATAAGCCGATGGCTTTCGACATCGTCTGCCGCAGAAAAGGCGGAGTTACAAGAAAGCCTCTACTACCAAATGTTTAGGAAGGTTATACTTCCGACTAATCAAAAGTCTCTTCCAGAGACGTAAAGAAAATTTTGCCGCTCAAAGTTGCATTATTTTGTTGACGGTTATCTTGTGAAAATGCAAGTGGTGGTGATTACCAAAAGTGGTGGCTCACACCAGCGGTGGTAATAATGCGTCAAAATATCAAAGTATCTCATAGAAAAACGCCTCCCTCAAAATTGCTAAGCAACAAAAGTGTAAAAAGCTTAACCGTCATTCAGAGAATGATGGTAGGTGGAACAAATATTCCTGTCGGAACAAGTGTATTTTCCGACATACGAAATCGTTATTTTAAAATGATATTCATAAGAAAACTCGTTGGCTATATCGGAGAAGTATATATCTACATCAATGAGAGCCGCTACTGTTTCGGTAAGTACAAAGCTTTTGATGTGACCGTATGCCGCTCGCTTATTATTCGCGCGTAATTGTCTGCTGTTTTGATGTATATATGTTGTAGAAGCTGGCGGCCTTGCATCTTAAGTGTTTTCTTTCTTCCTTTTATTTCTTTAGATTTAAGGTTGCACATGATGGTTTTACAAATA
>WYDF02013447.1:0-13531 GCA_009867245.2 Adranes taylori
AGTGAGCTACTGGCGTCTCGACTTCAAGGATGGAATTTATTAAACGCTGATGCCAAAGTTACATTTTTTCGGAAGCGGTTATTCAAGCATTTAATTATATCGGCATTTAATTCTAAAAAAACAAAATAATATCAGAAATACATTGTCAGACATTTAAAATCTCAACTTGAGTCATACAAATGAAGTTATAAATATTAAGAACAATAAACCAAATTATATTACCTCGTCATTGAGTAGCTCAAATAGAGCATTTTCATATTACAACCAATCAGAATAAGAAAAGCAAAATAGTGGTCAGAAGCATAACCTCGATCCTGGTTTAATACATTCTGTAGCAACTTTTCTAATTAATCAGTCGGTTAGTTTGTTAAACTTTCCACTTTCTCTTTATTTTCCCATTTCCCTTGTTCACTCCGGTTTTACTTTACTTCTCATGTAATATGATAACTTTAATCCAAACTAGCCGATCCACTCCGAAGTTCCCATAAATAAATATTCTGTTCGTCTAAAAATGCCCCGAAAGGTTTGAAACTATACGCACAATCTTCTATACGTAGTAGTTAAATAATTATAAGTAAAAGGATTCTTCCAATTGATCAAATTATTTTTAACATTTTGTACTGTGATACAGTCACAATAAAAATGGCTACGTAAATTAAAACAGTCAAGACTTCAATGTCAAAGTAATAAATAATTCAATATTAAACCAAATCTATGTTCGAATAAATGAATCCAGTAATAAATGAGATTCTACTGTATAAATCACTATAGAAAACGCTTCATTGAATAAATAAACAGCCGTTCTGGAGCGTCACCCATAAGCTTCTTAGGATTTACTCATCCCACTCTCTAGAACGTATGTCGATAAACGCTTCATGAAATACAATGCTTGCATCGTCCTGCAGTTAGGAAAAACTCAGTCTTTAGGCCTCACAAGTCTTCGGGTAGACTCGGACCTGGGATCACAAAAACATACTTGCGACAAGCAGAAAATTCTTGTAAAAACAGAGAGACTCACTGTTTTTACAGTCAAGCGTCTTGGTGAACGGGGATCAGCTCCTCGTTTTCTGTTGCGGGATCAGCTCCTCGTTTTCTCTTTTCAGGTTTCACGAAAACACATAAACGGAGACGCCATTTGTTATTGGCAGTTCCCGCTTCAGTTTCACAGCTTAAAATCCAAACTACTCTACGACATATTGCTTCATAAAAACGCTTAGCAATCGCTACAGCAGCTCTCAGTTCTTTAGTACTTAGTAAAACTTGAAGTATAGAAAGTAATTATGTTCATGTATTAATTTAGTCGCTTAGAATTATACGACAGGTAGAATTGGTTCAGTATAGAATCAGTTCAGTACAATTTAGTAATGTATGAAGATAAGTATTAAATTCATTTAAAGAATAGAATTAACAAGTTAAAGTTAGATTTGATTATTGCACAATCGATATTATTTATTTAAATCTTGCGAAAAATTGTATTGTACTAATAATCATTTTATCAAACTGCTTAAAATAAGACAGCCAGCATTGCGAATATTGTTATACGTAATAAACGTTTTACGTTAAGCCATTTTGTATCAGAATTGAGTTGTGAATTTATTTTAAAATGTTCAAGATGTATTAAACCATTATTTATCTAACTTAAATTCAGTTGAAGCGTTGTCTAATAATTTGTTGATTGATAATAGAATTTTAATACTTTTGTTTCTTTATTAGTTAAGGAATCAATCTTGCTTCCATTTTTCAAGCATCTTAACGGTTTCAAATAGGCAAGGGTCTCCTAGTAACAGATGAAATTGTCCGGCGCCTGATCATCATTATTGCTTTAAATAAATATTAGGAGGAAAGTTATTCCTTCAGAACTACGCCCACATTTTAAAACCTTGATTAATAAAATTCCTATTATTATATTATAATTTTCTAATCCCGAAGAAGTTAGGAGTTTTTCCAAACCAACAGGAGTTTGGGAAAACTAGCCCAATTCCATGGCGCACTAATTATTTTTCCACGCGACATTATTTTCAATAAAACAATATGTTTCAAATTCGATCAGAAAAGCTTAATCGTAAAATGTGAAACGCTGAATATAGAAATTGAAAATAAATTATATTCACTAACCTGAATTTGGTTGATTCTCGCTGTTTGGTCTTGCCGATGGCGCTCCATCTCGTGCTTCTACTTCCAGCGCGTACGCTCCCTGCTTTTCTCTGTCGAAGACAACTTTGGTGAAAATTTCACCCGTTTGTTGATTGATTTCAAAAAAATCTTTGCCTTCATTTCGTGGCGAATCAACTACGAAATAGTAGACCTGTAGAAACAATAAAATAAACCCAAATGGTTAGAGCTGAAAATGCCTGTGGAAGTTAGAATTGTAGAATTAGTCAATGACACTGCTCTGATAAATGCCGCAAGGACAGTCGAAGAAATCAATAATATCTCGAAGATTGCGTTACTAAGAATTCTCTAAAGGTTCCAAGAAAAATTAGAATTGGGACTACAAAAACACCTAAATTGCAATTATGACCGAACAACAGCTAAAATATGTGCTACTACATACCTCATTATCATGATCGGTAAAAGATTCAGTTATCCGCAAGAGATAATGGAAGTAAGCAATAAAACAGTTAATGCTCTGATGGCTGTCAGACGCCAGATGGAAGCTAGACATGGGAGGACTAAAAGAATCTAGACAGAATCTACTGTGTAGAGTCAAAAAATCGATGGTAATGTATGCTGCTCCTATATGGGCCAGCAAAGCAGTCAAAAAGAGAAGAGTGTTCGGAAGAGCACAAACAATTGGGATGCTGATAATATCAGTGTACACGACTTTGTTGATGGTAGCACTGGCAAACGACAGCTGACATCCTTCCAATGAAATTACAATCCGAAAGAAATACGAGGCGGAAAAATTCTTAGAAAGATCCGAGACACACGAAAGGATGAAGAGAGATCAAAACGGAAAAGAATTAAGCACAAGAGATCGCTGAGATGGGACGCGCGTCTGAATGAGTTGGACAACCAAAATAATCCCGAGCATTAAGACATGGAATGAACATCCTCTAATTCGTGCTCGTGCACAAATTTCATAATAGGATCATCTAGGTTGTTGATAACCCTGTTAGCTATTTCTATTACCATACGGCCATGCATTGACTCAATACTCAGAATACCTCGGCCACCTTCATTTCGCAGAAGGTAAACAAGAGGCACGGAAGACCTAGGATGGATGCTCCGATTAATATGCATCACTTTCCTTGGAGATCGGTCAAGGATTTTCAGCTCGCCTTGCCGCCATTTTATAATATCAAAACTATATAATAGTATCGGAACATCAAGCATATTTTAATAATGGTGTTTTTGTACATGCTGTTGAGAGTTTCTGTGATTTTGACTGCATCATGTATATGACTTTCACTCATGCCAAGATACAGGTATCTCTCATCAACCTTAAGAGTAGTAGGGTCAAAACCGAGTAATTAAGAATAATTAATTACCAATTCCTCTAACAAGTGTAATACTGGTTGCGTTTATAAATTCATAATATATAAATTTCATTTCAACAAGCCGACGGCTGATAGCTTAGTGAGTTAGTGATTGACTTTCATATGTTACGACCGTGATGCTACTAATAAAGAAGATGCTGAGAATCCTTTAAAATAATGGGTGTAATGGCGCCATACATCTTTGACCATCCGTTTTTTAAAGACATTTGTTCTAATTAAAAATTGTATTAATAGGTTCCTGTAATACCGACCAGGAACCTATTATTACCATTTTTAATTAAAATTAAAGTCAGTGTTATGTGTTTTATCAGAAAAGCAGCACTATGGATTCTATTTTATGTTCGTTTCAATTTTTATCCGCAAGAGATTTTAGTTATATAACTCTAGTTAGTTAGCAGTTAACCATAGTAGTGAACACTTGCGCACCACAGAAGTAGAAGTGCTTCTTAGTGCATTCGAGCTGCAACGAACAGTACATGTCTCTTAAACTGTTCGAGGCAAGTTTTATAGATTAGTTACGAGGCCGCATGGTATCCCTTCCTTATCACAAAGTATAATACCCTTACAATACATTAGATTTATCAGCGCTAACTGAATTCAAAACATAAAACAGTAAGTGGTTCAAACTTACATAGATACCGTCCATTTATCTCTCTTATTAGTTAGCGCTTCCAACTGTTGGATATTATATCTTAACAGAGAAACTCACAGAGAAATATATAGTCTCTTTAGAACAAAAATGTGATTCTAAGGAGAAAAAATGTACTAAACCGGCTCGAAGGACCAAAAATGTAGTGTACCTTCTCACCGGATAACATATCGTCTCTTTAGTGCCACAATGCTCAGCCTTTAGTGTTTATTAAGTTTCAACATTATAGATCTGTAACACACATAGCGTAAGAGTAGTGTAACAGATATTTCCCTATAAAACAATATTCGAGATATTAAGAGTTTAAATTAAACAATTTCGGTGTTTTAAATTCCTAAAACTAACCTTGACAGAATTTCTCAAGTTTTTATGACGTTTTAAAATGTAATAAGGATTTAAATTTAAAATACAAATTAAATTTCAAAATAAACCTTCATATATTTATTAAAATCTAAACTGTTAATGTACGTTAAATCCTAATGAATTGTATTAATTAATTGATCACACTATAATATTATTAACTTCCTGTCTCTAAACTGTTTAACGCTATTCCTTTCTAATACACATTTTCCTTCTCTTTCATCGTTATATAATTAACATGCTGACGAAATCATCTTAGTTAACAAACAGAAGACTATTAACCTATAGCCTAGAGCTAATCGTAATTAGTGAACTTAGAGAGAAATTGCAACATCATATAGTGATAGAACAATAAAGACGCATAAGCCTGATTACCATTACACCATCTCCAGATGTTAATTCAATTTGTTTAATTTTGCCTGAGGTATTTTAGAATTTTTTAACGCTGAAACTATAGATACTTATTACTATAGAAACTATAGAAACTATAAAAATATTAGGGAAAAATATGTGTAAAAATAATTGTTCTCATTTCTCAATACAATATAAATAATATATAGTGTGGCGTGACTAGAAACTTTTCGTCCACTTAAACTGAACAAGAAATCCAACTTGAACAATCTGAATTGCCTTTAGTCCTCGTCTTCACATTGCAAATACTATAATCATGACCAGAGCTGCACTGGGATTACATTTGCTAAAGAGAAATTTAGAATGGGTCAAGCTACGATTCCAGTTTTTGGTATCAGGCCACGTCCCATTTTCAATTTGCAGCAAAAAGACCACCCGGAAATTCCCGGTAGCCCGCGGATCCAGTCCAGCAGTGATCATGACGTGCAGTCACATTTTTCCATCGCTTCATGCTAATTTGGCAGATCTATAATTTTTCATTTGCTAAATATGCGGTTTTATACTAAAGACAGTAACTGGCAAATTGAAAAATAATAGAAAAGTGAGCATACATTTCAAAGAATTCGCAGAATTCCATACAATTATATTATGAAATTAATAATGCAAAAATTGTTCTAGCGACATCTTGAGTCAAAGTGTATTACAATATCTTTATGTGCAAACATCTGTTTGGATTTTCCACGATAAGCGTGAATCAATGACTTGTTTTCAAGCCCTTCCAAGAAAAAAATCCTTATAGGTAGTACCGAGCCACCAGCGGCCAGCGAGTCTACCAGTAAGCATTTTGGTAAGCAGTATTATATAGTTGACTTTGTATTAGTTATACTGCATGTGTTGCTTAGCTTGTTCCGTTGTGTTGTATGATAGACCGTATGCATGTACTGCATGAGTATAGTTTGGTATTCACCTTTTTTCCTGCTACCGCTTTCCTGTGTAATTAAGTGTATACCACTAGTACAACAGCTACGTCAGTTCTATTTTGCGACGTTACTAATAGTAAACTAGTAGTATGTACTAAACTAGTAGTCATCTGGCGTACAGTAGCATTAGTTCGCTAAGGCAATGCTACGCAGCCATATCTCACCATTTAAACTACGGGGGCATGTTGTAGGTGTAACTGGTTGTACTCACTGACATACAGTAGCGCTAGTTTTTTAAGGCAACGCTACGCCGTCTTTAGTGTATACTACTAGTGAGTGAAACAGCTGACATTCGTTTAGCAGACAGTAGCGTTAGTTCCTAATGCAACGCTGCGTAGCTGTAGTACCTACCGTATTTCGTCGTCCGAAGTAAGAACGTATGTTATTGGTGTAACTGGTAGTGTCCACTGACATACAGGAGCGTTAGTTTCTAAGGCGACACTGCGCCATCTTTAGTGCATACTGCTAGTGAAACTGGTAGCACCCGTTTTACATACAGTCACGTTAGTCCCGAAGGCTACGTTACGAAGCCATAGTGTTTTCCTATTATACCTTCCGGTTTGCGAATTATATTGTGTGATTGAAGATACCGCCATTTTTCGCATGTTGTAAACATGTTAATGTTTATTTAATTCACGAAACACATCGTTAGTGTTACTTAAAACGTATATCAAATATTCTTCAATATATTTTACTCAATAATTATCCCCTTCGATTATGTCTTAATGAAACAATTTTATCAACCAGAAATCAACTAGGTTGAAGTCATTTGGTGAAGTTTGCATATCGATAAATATAATATATTTAATTATATTATTTAAAAAACAAAACATTTATCATCTGCATTATTATGGTGTAAATAATTATTACTTTGGCAAGCATTGAAAAGCTCTGTACCTGTATCCTTTCTTTCCTGCAAAATTCGCCATCTTAAAATATTTACACATCTCTGTAGCACTCTATATTACCGACCACATTTAAATTACAGACCGTTTCACGCATAAGAGCATACGCATAAGTTTTCTAAATTCGCAATTGACAGTTTCATACACAAAAATATATTTGAAAAAAGGAATAATCACCTGATTATTGGGGAACGTGCCATCTTTATCAATCGCATTCACTTGCGTCACTTTTGTTCCAATCGGCTCCCCTTCCAAAACAGTTTCCTGTTCACGCTCTGTAAACAATGGAATTTCATCATTCACATCCTCCAATTGAATATAAACAGTTGCTTCGGAAGCTAACTGTTGAGCACCGTTATTCTAAAAAGGATGCAAAAAAAAATTGATAATACCAATACAATCAAATTCTGCCAATTTATAAAGAACGCACGTCAATTTGATATCTTACCTCAACACGTATAGTTAAATTATATTCACGTATCGTTTCAAAATCCAGCGGATGATTAACTTTGATATCCGCCCAGGTAAAACCGTTTTCGGGTCGCTGCTGCAAATAGAACGTATGATATTTGTTCGTTTGTGATGTTGAACCAGGCATCAAACGATAAAACACTGTTGGGTTGTTTTCAATTCCAGAGCTATTCAAATTCAAAGAGAAATAAAATATCGCTATTAGCATATGATAGGTTCAAGAACCGTACATTACACTTTTAAAGGTTTCAATCTACATTCTCAGGTAACTAACTATTTTTATGAGGTATCCTGTTTTACGTAGATAAAAATTAAAATTTATTTTAAATTACTAACTGTTTATCTCTGCAATGGGATCAAAAGCTAGTAGTTAGTAGTCAATGTAATCGAGTCTTAAATAAGCTTAAGTGAATAAAAAGCAAAAAAACTAACATAAATAGATCAAACTTGTAATCACTTCAATGACTGCGTGGTGAAAAGTATAACCTGCTACAAAATATTCTGCAAAAAAGGCATTAACCTCCCGCAAACGACCTTATGCGAATGGTATGATGAAACAACTACAAGTGCTTAATGTCAAAAGTGTTGATAGCCAGATCTTCATTTTGATTGGAAAGCACGTTTTAAAGGTCAAAAAAGTTTATTTTCAATGTCTGTGAGTACAAATTAACTAGCTCAGTTCCGCCAAAATTGAATTTACTAACATTTGGCCCAAGTTAAATTCTTATTTAGTTGTTCCTGTATAGTCGCTGTTTATCATATAAGCAATTCCTGTCTGTTTCAGACAGAAATTAATATGGATTCATACAAAATGCACCATTGTTAATTTGACCTCTGAAAAGTTGCCCACTACAGCGTACAAAGAATTACTTTTAATCCATTTTCATATCTTTTAGAGAATGCAACGTTTCCACGTCTAAATGTGAAACAGGTTCGAGCGATATATCAGCAGAGAGAAGAATAAAATTAACTGATAGTGCTTTGAAAATATTTTTGTTTCCATTCCAAATTTTTTTTTTGAACTGTCCGTTCTGAAGTGTCCTATAATTGCCAAGTGATACTTTGTACAAAGAAGGACAATTTAATTATGGAGTAATTTAACAATGAAAAAAATTGTGTAATAGATAAAATTGGTTATAATTTAGTAAATCGTACACCAAAAGTTGCACAGGTATTGAAGAAATAATTTTGTACACAATTGGACCATTGTACACTGCAGAGTAAATAGTCACTATAATGAATTATTAAAAAAAAATTAGACATTTTGTAACTAGGTTAATAACGAAGTAAATCATCCAATTTCATAATATAGATGTTATAATGTGCCGAGTGGAATAAATTTTAATATACACTTTTGTTATGATTGAATTATGTAATTTAAAAACATTATTTTAAAATGTATTAATAATAAAGAATTTTGTTTCCCTTTTAGCATTTAACCCTCTATTGCATCATGTATCCAATTGGGAACATAATACAAATTATTATTTTATTAAGCTTAACTATGAAATTTTCCGTAACCGCACCCGTAACTGAAATAATTAATGCTTTTAAAAAACATATAAACTAGATATATAATGAAATAAGTAGGTATTATTCTCATCAAAAAGAAGCGTTGTCAAAATCATTTAAAAAAACCCGTCCCTCGCTACTCAATCCAATGAAATACCCCTATAGAGATAGTGTAAATACCCCTATTTTAATTCAATCTTGCTACTTTCAAAACAAAATTTTTTGTTTATATTATAACGTTACTAATATTTTAAATAAACTTATTTGGTTCAGTTTATTCATTTAATAGAATAACATTATTACCATAATTGAAACACGCTTTAAAAGTGTAATATATGTGTACAGAATTATTAGCTTAAATATTATGAAATAAAAAGGTTTTAAGTAACTTCAGTTTGTAATTTCATTCTTTTGATATCACGGTTTTTTAACAAAACTTATATTTACGTTTAACAATAAACTTTCAATTACATATAAGTTCGTTTTTCAATTACATATAAGTACCCTAGTTAAAAAAAGAAGAAAAAAATCTGAATTTTCGTCCAACAAATATTGGCTTAATTACAAAAATATTAGTTCTGAACAATATTTTAGATATTTACTTATTTTTATATTAACACGTTCACACCAGCGAACAAAAAATACCAGAGACGTCATTTTGTCCGAAGGGGGGCGAAATGACACGTAGCGGAAATAAAAATGTTCAAGTAAATAGTAAAATCATATGTAAATTAGGGAAATTAGGTGGCAACCTTGTGCATGCATATAGATCAGGAGTCTTGAATTGAAAATACATGTAGTGCAGTGTGCTGGCAACCCTACTTATTATTAGAGCTTCTAAAATTGGATTTAGTATAGAGAAGAAAAATATTAATTCGCACGCAAAAGGAAATAATTGCATTCTTTCGTCGGTAATTTTCCAATGTCAAGTAATAGCTGGGTCTTTGGCTAGCAGGGGAGATTGCTGAACGAGAGCATATAAGAAGCAGCTGTAGATCTATTAGCTCTTAATTGGAAGTTAAAGTCATAAAGTTCAGTTCAAGTTAAAATGTATTTTTATTAAAATAGTAACTATTAAATTCAGTGCTGTCTGTGGGTGGTAAGAAATGAGAGGTCTCTTAATTGTTTTATTTAATTTATGTATACAAGGCTGATCGTAAGAAAACCCAAATTAAAATGAAATGAAATTATATTTGAGTAACGTTGTTTTAATTAAATTATTAATCTTTATTAAAGGGGATGTTAAACACGTATAAATTATATTTAACTAAATTCATCCCATTTTATGCTATTAGTTAATTATATCTTCTTGTAGATTTATTTACTATTCTCTAATTAAGGAAGGGTTGTCATGATTGAATAAAATGTTGCTTTACCTTGCACCCTTAATCAAATGTAAATATGTTTTGACAAACCAACTAAATCTAAATATTCACTTCAATCTAACTACTTTATTATTAATGAAAGCTAATTATTTTTTAATGAATCTTTCATTTGCTTATCCCAAGTACCACTATAAGTTATAATGCTTTACTCTTTTCTACTTCTGAGTAAAACCACTGGTCACTACCCTAACTTTGTGGGGTGTGACAATATTACGACCAAACTGGTTGATAGATTTAGAAGTGTTGTTAAAACCGGAAAAACAATGTTATTTATAGATGAAAGTATGATTCCGTGACAAGGGCATCTCGACAATACCTTCCGGGTAAAAAGCATAAATATGGTACTAAAAAATATAGTTATTTTTTCCGGGTGATTACAGTAATAATCTAGATATTTACGCTGAAAAAAAAAACGGCGATGCCATAATAGCAAGGCATTTTCACGAATGAAATTGGCAAACGATTTCTTACATGAATGGCGAACTTGATTCACTGACAGATTATGTACTAGTGTACCATCAGCTGAAGAGCTCTTACAAAATTTAACATATTTGTGGTACAGTGAAAGCAAACAGAAAATTTTTGCCTTTAGAAACCAAAAACAAAGATGAGGTACGATTACTAAGCGTACTAGAAGTAAAAAATCACAGGAGCGTCAAAAATGGAAAAAGTCGAATATCGTTCAGTGATTAAGTTCCTTCAAAAGAAAGGGAAAAACAAGACAGAGAACAAAGCCAAACTGGATGCTGTTTATTGCTAGTCTGCACAGTATCTAGCAACATTTAAATTTTGGAAAGCTGAATTTGTTCGTGGTCTTACGAGTGTTTTTGATGATGATTACCAAGGGCCCTCAATTATAGTTATTACACTAAAAATCGTCAACAAAATCCATGATATGATTGTAGCAGACCGTCGAATAAAAATCTGTGAACTAACAGAGACTGCAAAGATATCAATTGAGCCTGTACACGGCATCATACACAAACATTTGGATATGAAAATCCGCGCGTTGGGTGCCGCCTTTACTCACTATCGACCAAACAAGCAGACGTGCGACGCATTCGGAGAAGATTTTGAGGAAGGTAAAACGTGATCAGAAGGATTTTTTTGTCGACACATCACTGTTGATGGAACTTGGGTCCATTACTGCACGCCGGAGACGAAGAAGCAGTCAAAGCAGTGGAGAAAATGTTGCGAACAAGGCAAAGACACCCCGATCGGTCGGTAAGGTGATGGCGACTGTTTTTTGGGATGCGCAAGGCATCATTCTTATTGATTACTTGGCAAAGGGTAAAACCATAACTGGCCATTATTGGACCGTTTCGACGTCGAGATGAAAAAAGACGTCCTGGTTTGGCTCGCAAAAGTTCTCTTCCATCATGACAACGCAGCAGCTCACAGAGCGGACGTTGTTCATGTAAAATTGAACCAATTAGGCTACAAATTCATCATCGACCACGCACCGTACGCACCAGATCTATCTCCTTGCGACTTATTCCTGTTCCCAAATCAAAAAAAAATTATAATAGATGAGTTAATCCAATTTCAGATAGCTGTTGATGACATGTAGAATCACAAATAACTTAAAAAAGTCAGGCTCCAGCAAGCAGATACGTATTTCAAGTATTAGGGTAACTATCATCGGTACTCCCTTTTAGTAGTCATTCAAAATATTCGACCTAACAACTACACCCAGATATTTAAACCATTTGAAAATTTGTTTTAAACGTTGCATGTCGGAACTAACCAGTTAAGACACGGAACTAACCAGTTAAGACAAATCAGTAGATGTTTGTTCCTTTCAACAATCGGAATGATATATATATATATATATATATATATATATATATATATATATGGAACGATATAAGATGTTATGTTAATGTATCAACCCCTACTAAATTGAAAATTCATCATAGAATTAGTTTATACCCGCTAAAGGTTTGTTATGACAAAAATGGATCGGAAGACACCATTTTGCAACAAACGATGAAGTGATGACCGAAACTTCCCATTATTTTGAAGACCTCGAGCAAAATTGCTTTTCGGAAGAGATGAAACAGTTGGAAAGTCGTCTTGGAAAGTGTATTGCCTTAAAAGCGGACTATTTTGATAAATAAATGATAAAAAAATGTAAATCGTGCGTTTTCTTACTGATATGTATTTGAAAACTATTGCAGTTTTTATATCACAAAAGAGATTTCATGTTGTGTATTTTATAAGAAATCGTCACAAATAAGTTTTGCGATTTCAATTACGATGGCTCTTTGTACCATCTAGTGGTCATATCAGCACTTATGAGTCACTTCAGTGGCGTCCAAACTCGATAAAAATGTATGTACCACCGGAGGTACACGCCACCCGACTGTATATCGTATGTACCGAAGGTGGTACACGCCAGTAGAATGAACGTGTTAAGTATTTATTAGCTACAAGGTGTAGCCAAAAGATGTTTTTAAAAGTGCTGTGCTGTAGAAAACTGCACAGAACAGTATCTCGTTTAATACATCACAGAAATATTATTTTGAGATATAGACGATCTTACTAATGACTCATCCATATTGTCAAATTTTCCTACTAAAATTAAGCAGACCTTAAACAACAATTCTTGTTTTAAAATTGTTCAGCATATCAACATAATGAAATGACAAATGAAATCCGGAAATACTATTGTGTTTTTTATGTGTAACCTTTTACACGGAAATCAAAAAATATCACTTATAAATTATACAACAAGTGCCACGTACAGTAAAACTAAAATCCTTTTCAACATCCCAAAAACTTGCACATATTAAAAAAAGAATCAAAAATGTAATGCAATTAGATGTGCAAAAATAATGGCCCTCAAAAATATATGGCCACATGCAAAAATATATTTACGGATGTTCTATTTGGAATTATCAATTATGGTTGTTATATAAAAAAAATGTTAACAATTTGTTCTATATTTTCTGAATTATAATATTAAAAATTCATTACAAAAAACAATAATTATCCCTACTCATGTTGCAAAATCAAAAATATTTTTTATTGATCTATAACCATTATTGATAATAATAAAAAATGCACATGCCACTTATTAATAAATTATGGTACCTAATTTTTTTTTTGATATGATAAGAAACATACCGACTTGTATAATTTTGTTCAAAGAAATCAATTTGTATATATGAAAAAAAAATCTACAACACGTTGTCATGCAATTTTAAATTTAATATAAAACACATAAAATAAATACTATTATCAATATACTTTTGAAACTAAAGTATGTAACAGAATTGTACAAATGTAGTCAATGCACATTCATACATATATACATACATACATATTTCAGATTACTTTGGAAACACCCTGTATATATATATTATATATATATTAATATATATATATTTATAGATTATATATATACAGGGTGTTT
>WYDF02013458.1:0-13531 GCA_009867245.2 Adranes taylori
GTCTTTGCACACTATGCCCGAGAAATTAATTAATTTCTATGTTTCCTTTGTTATTATTTACATTGTTAACTGTGTCTATTAATTAATAAATTGCAATAGAAATATAAAAGCATATTATTTTACAATAAAATTATTATAAACTTTGTAAATTTGTTATGAGTGTAAAACACCATGCGCATATAATTACGTTACAAAAAAGTGCTCGTGTACTCTAGGGTTAAGCATAATAGAAAGAGAACTACTTTAAATGTTTAAATTACTATTACAAACATATGCCCAAAATAAAATGTGATAATTTATTGAATCCTTTGAGCAGCTATCTACGCCTATAAAATTTGACATATGTCATAAATTAAATGTTGATCTAATTCTCAAGCACTAACTTCCCAAACTGTATTTATTAACATTTTAGAATTGTTCACTACGAAACACTTTTTTTTTCCTATAAAAAAACTTTCTAACGTGTATAAAGACGTCTTCTTATCTTTTATGATGCGCCTGAAAGAAAAAATCTTAAACAGTCATCACTATGCACGTCGTTTTACGCCAAATCTTTTCCCATTACCTTTCTTTGTACTTTTCTCGTTTTCCTTTTTTTATTTTATTTTATTTCGGTCCCTTCTATATACCGCTCTCATTAAACCAGTAGAAATATTTTCTCGAATTTTCCAGGTAACTTATAAGAGTTTAATATTGTCACGTTGACTTAGTTGTAGTAGATTAGTAATATATTTATTTGTTTCTTCAAGTTTTACGGAAGCTGTTTAACGGAATAGTGACTTTTCAAAAGAACTGTCGAGATGCTGACTATTTATATAATTTTAGACGCCTTCTTTAGAAGCATACTGTTAAAATTTCTTACAAATCTATCAGTTAGTTTACCTTAAACAGTCTTTTAAATAAATTAAGAATTTGTCAATTTTTGATTAAAAATGAATAAAAAGAAGTTTCGTGTTAAAACAAAACATTTTTTTACGTGGAAAGAATATTAAAGAAATTGAAAAAAGTTACATAAGTGTTGTGGTAAAGCTGCTCCTTTGTATGTAATAAATCCAAGCGCTTTGCTGCCTTCAACATTGGCCTTTAAGGACTGTTACTACTCAATAGATGATTGATAAAGTCCATGCCATTGATAAAAATGATTGCCGGGTGAAAATGTCCTAGATATCCACAAAAATTCATCAATTGATTAACTAAAACAGAATTTTCTTTAACTCCAATATTTTCTTTAATTCCAGAGACTTTGTCGCAGTGGAAATGAATTTATCATCTACGGAAGGAAGGCAAGACGATATTATGGCTTCGGCCTACTTCCCAGGCAACATCAATGAAATTACACTCGAGGAAATCAAGGCACTACAAACTACAAGCAAGAAAAGCCTCATAATACGATGTGATGCCAACGCACACAACGTGGTTTAGGGAAGTACTGACACAAACAATAGAGATTAGTAATTATTTGACTATATACCATCTACAAACTTAGAAATACTGAACAGGGGCAATGTACTCACATTTGTAACAAAAACAAGGCAAGGGGTTTTAGATATTACTCCAGCTACTCCATTTCTTTCCACAAAACTCAATAACTGGCATGTCTCATACGAGATCTCTGGCTCTGACCACAGACATATTAGATTTGGGTTGGAAATCAATGAGGCCTGGTTACAAGTAACATGGGTTCCACAACTGACAAATTGGGAATCCTACGGGAACCATGTTAAGCTGATCAGTAACAGATTCGACGGAGGATCTAAATAGGGCTGTAACATCTCTGCAAAGATTATTGATAGAGGCATACGAAAGCAACTGTCCGGAAAACACAGAGTGGCTAGGCGATGGTGGAATTCGGAATTACAAACTCTACGCAAAGAGGACAGAAGGTTACACAATAAGGCCGAAGCATCAAAGCGTTTTGAACAATGGGAAATGTACAAAAATTCCCTGACCGGTGTAACAAGACAATTATGAAATATAAGCGAAGGACGTGGCAAAGCTTCTGTGAAGGTATAAACAAAGTACCAACAATGGCTAGTCTGCTGAAAGTCCTAGAAACAGAATACTCTAATTGCATGGATCATCTACAAAAGCCAGATGGAAACTTTACTGAGGACACAATGGAAACGTTAGAGTTGTTAATGAACACTCAGTTTCATGGTTGCCTCAAAGTTGGTGGCGGTGATCAGAAGGAGACAGAGGATATTACTATGGTAGCAGTTGTTCCCCCAAGAACACGTCAACTTGCGAATAAATTATTCATAAAAGAAAAAGCGGTATGGGCTCTGGAGACTTTCAAGACATTCAAATCCCCAGTAGGTAATGGAATCTTTCATGCACTGATACAGAGGTGCATAAAAGATATATCACCGCACGTACGTGTACATTATAAATTCAGTTTTAGGCTTCGGCACATTCCGACAAGCTGGAGGGAAGTAAACAGTCTATTCTTCCTAAGACATATAGACCAACCAGCTTAACTCAGTTTATGCTGAAGGGAACGGAGAAGGTGCTGAATCAGTGCCTAAGAAATGAAATTATATATAAATCACTACTCCACCCTTACCAATTTGCCTACCAGAAGGACAAGTCAACCAATTCGATCTTACAAAGCCTAGTGGGTGAAATAGAGAAATCGGTGGAGGCAAAACAAATAGCACTCTGTGCTTTTCTTGACATAGAGGGGGTTGTTGATAACATCTCGTATGGAACGATAGAAGCAGCAGCATGCAATAAGGGTTTTCCAGAACCGGCAATTACAACAAAGGGAATCACAGACCATACTACAAAAACTGCAAAGATCTGCATGTCTAAGCATAACGGGAACAATATCTAACTCTCCCACTGTTGCATTGGAGACACTCACAGGATTGCTTCCCATGTACATAGTAGTGAAGGGCGTGGCTTTAAATCAGGCCAGGTTAAGCCAGGCTAAGAATAAAACCTGGCAATCTTTCAGGATATTTAAAAATCCACAAAGAGCCGGAGACGGCACCAATCTCCGATTGTAGGTGGGAAGACATTCCACTAAAGTTCAAATTTGAACAAACATTTGTACTTACTATTCATACAAGGGATGTCTGGGAAAATGGACTTTCATGTGGCAAAAGTGCGTTGAAATGGTATATAGATTGTACTAAATTAGATAATGGTGGAGCTGGGGCTGTAGTGTATAAACCTAAGTGTAGTAGAGCACTTTCACTGGATACACACACTTCTATCCGACAGGCTCAAATAGTAGCCATTGATAACTGTGATCTAGAAATCATGAAAAAGGGCATGAAAGGGGCTAATATCAATATACACACTAATAGTCAAGCAGCGCTGAAAGCTTTACAGTCTAAAAACTGAGTCTAAGTTACTGTGAGATTTCCTGACCGACCTGAATTAACTGGCAAAACATAACCATTTATGGTTATGGTGGATACCAGCACATTCAGGGATTAAGTGCACTGAAATGTGAACAAGCTAACCAGGCTAACCAGACAGAAAGAGTAATCTAATAGGCCCCGGTCAGTCATGTGGTCTAACTAAAGAACACAGGAGGCGGATACTAAAACAATGGGATATGAAGCCAAACTTAAATACGAGAACAAGTCCCAGGCCAAGAACATTCAAAGGCCTTTATATACCTCACATCTCCGGTAAACATCAAAATACTCTGTCCCAACAAAGAGAAATTCTCCATCTGTACGGGTTGCATTACGGGGCATTGTCCTCTAAACTACCATATGCATAAAATAGGTAAGGTTGAGAACCCTACATGCCGATTATGCCATGATAAGGCATAAATGGGAAAACACATCTTATTTGAATCTCCGACAGTATCTAGCTGCAGACAAAGATAGTTCGGAGTTCGGGGGCATGACAGTAAATGTCGTGAACATCAGGAAACAACACCCGAAAACAATTATAAAGTTAATGAAAGAACTGATACTGTTCTAAACGACAAGAAGGAGCAAGCTACAAAATATCTTTTACATCGAAGTGATTCGGGTGATGATCCTACCCCCTGCATAATAATTTAAAAAACTCCAATATTATAGCTTCTTTAATACAGTGTGTGTTAAAATAAAAATATACCTGATTTTTAACATCAGTTATGACTTCTTAATTGCTATTACATCTCCATAGTTTCCTGTAGGTGTCATAGACAAAACTAAATTTTTGAATACTAGTTCACTTATAAAATGTTAAAATGTTGCAGATCGTTTTACCTTCCAGTTTGCCTATTTCGACGTAGTTACCTCTTTGTTGACGAGCAAGGTCCGCCCGTTCAGGCAAAAATACGTCGAGCGGTAGTTAAGGAAATGTACTTGGGCTATAAAATCTGAGTTTTGCACAAACTTCGACTCACGCACGAAATATCTGGATAAGAAGGCAGGGAAATATAATAGGGATAGACAGTGGTAACTCGTCTATAAAGTTTTCCTTATCACTCATTGTTTGATTTTATTATTTTACCTTCTGCTTACAAATATTTTTCTATATTTTATACCTCAATGTTAAGTATTGTGTAGACACTCATTGTTTACTGTAAAATTATATAGCTTTTCGCAAACTTTTAATGTGATTGATAAACTAACTGAAACTCCTTATTTACTACTTTGTGCAATTGCATACGGAGATGTTAATGGAGTGATACAAAAGTAAATTTTTAGACTATTATTTGTACTACTAACACTATATTTTCTATCCTATTATTGAGGACTCAAATGAAAATTTACAAAAATACTGCTAGCTGAAAATTTAATCTGATGATCTGATGAATCTGAAATTTAATCTGATGACAAAGATGACTGATCTCAAATATGACAAGCTCATTATTCATAGTTGATTGATAAGTTTTTTAAAAATTTTATTCTTAAATTCCCAGAAATAAAATATCCTTTTAAAAGCTCACTTGATAAAGAACGCCTCTAACGTAAGCAAAAGTATTACAAATGTGTATAAAAACAATCATTATATGAAGTGAGGTAATCAGAATATGCTATGTAACGCATATCAAATTCATATGTTAGTATATATATGTCTATATATATATGTTGTTGTTATTATTCCCTGTTGTGGCCCGCGTATTGGGCATTTTATCTTGCCGACGTTTCGCCAAAGTCGCATTTGGCAGAATGGAGGCTTTTAAGAAGACTGAAAATGTTACTAGGTGGTGCTTCTTATATAGGATCTGGTTATTCATCTTGTGCTGACGTTATCTGTGATTGGTTGCGTGACTACTAACACGTTCACGTCAACTGCAATACTACCGATGCTTTTGACGCAACCCAACGGCAGATAAGATAGGTCTGTCAGAACTAGGTTACGTCATGTCCCTCTACTCTTGAAACATACAGAATCACGTCTTGTACTTCTGAGTAAAGCAGCATATCATTGCTTTAAATATGAGTTTAATAAAACCGCTAAAGAAGTGTTCTATGAAAGGACAAAGATAACGTTAAAAGCAGTTTTTGGAAAGCGGTAGGGACATAGAAATTGTGCTCGATGGAAAAATTCTGATTACATATTTGAATTCAGTATACAAAAATGCACTAGAATCACTCATGTCGACCAGTGTTATTTGTATATTCTAAAAGCCCCTTAAAAATAATTTATTAATTCAATCCTCGCCCTACACAAAACTTTGATTAAGACTCTATCTGAGTTGATTCAGACTCTTTGATTAAGACTTTGATCAAGATCTAAACAAAACTTTTACTAAGACTCATTCCCCGGTAGGTTTGGATGGGGTTCAACTGGAAGTATTTATTTATCTAGTTAGGACTCACACAATCCCATATCACGAAAATTAACGTGACACAAGTATTATATTTGCAAATTTAATTGCTCCTAACGAACTTCACGGCAATACAGTCCTACATCAGCAACACCAACACCGTCCACTTCCCGTTCCCGAAGTAATGATATAATTCTATATTTTCATAAACCGGTGATAGTTACAATCTTACCATTGTTCATGAGTGGTAAACAACAAATTACATATTCTTCTAAATGATGTACAAGTAACGCTTGACTCAGTCAATTTTCTTGAGAAAAGTAATAGGTTTTGCTTGAATGACTCGGTGGGAATAAGCAGAATTTACACAATGATAAACATCTAGATCAAAGTTCCAATGAGAGAAACAATGATAGATTGGAGAATGAACATAGGTTTAAAATGCGCAGATCTGAAGCAATGAAATACAAATATAGAAATAATAAAGATTAAAGGAAACTAAAAACAATATAGTGCCGTTAACATGTTAAGGTTTCTTTTATATATTGCAATAAAAAAAACTATTATAGGTGTCCAATATGTATAAATTCTTCATCATTGTGTGTATACCGATATTCATATAAGTGCCATATTTTATTTTCTTCTAAAAGCTAAAATAGATTATATGGGTATAATAAAACCATTTTTTATTCGAGGCCTATTACAGATTATTCGAAAATTTGGCAGTGCGCCAAGGCACCTTCTTCAAACGGTCACCAATCTTGTCGATGGAGACAATAGAGATATAGCGTAGGTAATTCCGTAAGATTCATTATTGTTCGATGCGTTTTCTTTTCTTTTTTCCTCTGTATCACTGCTTCTCCATGAGACTAAAGTCATGGTTTTACCAAACACCTTTTATATATGATTGTTTTGTGTTTTAAAGTAAGTTTTATTTTTCAAGAATTTTATGCTCGTTTAAAAAAGAATTAACGATTTTATTTTCTTTTCTGATTTTATACAACTTTTTAAGTGATAATTTTTAACATTGTTGCATGAAAAACTTCAAAAGTGAGAATTTTACAGATTTCTTAATCTAAATCAGGCTATCGGTCCATAGATGGCTCTAGCAAATCGTAAGTGAAACTTGATAAGGGGCCGGGATTACTGTAATTGATATGCAGAACTTAATATATGCAGACTGTGAAGTTACCACGTTATGCATTGTACTGTTTTCTTTTTCTTGTAAAAATTGAATTTTGCGACTTCTACGTTTAAGGAGCCATTTGAAATTTCAGATTCCGATTCTGAATTCAAGAGAAAAGACCTTTAGACCCATAATAAATTTAAGAAAATTCAATGTAACACAAATCCTAAACAATATATAATTCTTATTATGAGAGAGAGAGAGAGGGAGGGGGGGGAGAGATCAAATCTTCCAATTTTCAGTCACTTCTTTCCAGTACCCTGTACCAAGTTCTCCCATCTTTGCTCTTCTATGGAAGTTCTGTAACCCCTTCTGAACATCATACCTATATTTTTTGAAATTTTTATTCCAATTTCAAAATAATATTGAAAATATAATGCACTCAATCAATTTCAGTTCATTGTTTGATGTGGTTTCCTTTAACTTTGATCGCGGTCTGCAGTCTGGGAATGAACGAGTTTGAGCCCATACAAACGTGTCGTTGTGGAATCTTTCAACACTTTCACACTCTCATATCTTCTAGTCGACACTCTGTCCTTTAACATAATCCAGACGGAGAAATCCATTGGATATGCATCGGGTGAATTCGCGAGCCATTGTTTCCCGGGAATGAGGTGTGTAATACTTTTTTGTAAAAACGTTTGGTTCACTTTAGGTCGATGAGCTGGAGTCTTCTTGGAATGTAAACGACTCCGAACCAAATTGTTTACGCACCCTCGGTAGCAAAACACTCTCCAACACCTTTTCTTGGTACTCAGTTGCACTTACCGTTACGACACGGACGACGAAAACTATGACAGGTTTCTGCGATCTGAGCGTCATAAGAATGTTCAAATTGTCAATTGACTTTCTCCATAAACAAACGCGATAATTTTGTTTGTTTATCATTGGCTGAATGCTAAAAGTTGTTTCATCCGAATAAGTGATGTCCGGAAACTCAGCACGTTTCTGCAAGTGAACCAGCTCCTTTGCTCTTTCTAGCCGCTGCTTACGCTGCCGGTCGTCAAGATGATAAACCTTTTATATCTATTATGGTCTGAAATGAAGTTTATTTTCCAGTATGTGTTGAACACTCCAATCGTATGTTTGCATTGTTTTCGTCATTGATTGATTTCGCTCAATTTAGCAGTTTCCTTTTCACACAATTTCTTTGCTTGTTGCCGACTTTATTCGACCGTACCGCTGGTGATTTTCAATGTGCGCCCGGTACCGGTGGCCGGTAACTTTGTAACGCGATATGTTGTGATACACGAACATTTCGTTCACTTTCAAACGTTGCAGTTCACGAGCAGTAAGTAGCTGGTTGTGAATTTCCAGCCAAATATAGTGCAATCATACTGTTATGTTTCAATTCTACTATTGAAGAAATGAAATTGCACGCGTTATCAGTTACAGTTTGATAGATGCACCGACGTGAAATTGGTAAACACGGACCCTGCAGAAGAAGTGCTACTATTGATTATTATATTCAGTAAGCTACGGTACGACAAAAAGTTGCAAAAAGACCTTTATTTCCAAACATGTTGGATCCAGAGACCAACTGGCGTATCTGGCTAGCAGACTGAAGAATGAGAAAATTGAAGACGTGGAAAACATGAGAACCATAAACATACTACATAGATTTATTGTCTCACTACCGCGTTATCTGATTCATTACAGATAACGCCAACACAAGAAAATTGATAGAATATTCATGAGTCTTTGGTGTAACATACAAATTTTAACTACTGAAGGAAATGTCAAGAAGAAAATTTCATCAGCCCACAAATTTAGAACATTTTTCTTAGAAGATTACAGCATGTCATTTAAACCTCCAAAATCAGTCACATGTGTAAAACTTGATGAACTTAATCTCAAGACAAATTATGCCAAGGAATATTGTAAAGCAAAAGCAATTGAAATATTTGGGGTTGAAACAGAAATATATTGGAGGAAAGCAGAGAAACCCAGAGAACTTCTTAGTAAAGTCTATATAATATTACACACATTCCGTTTGAATATTTTACCGTCATTACTAAAGTTTCACATACATTAGTGAATATTTCACACACATTCGCATTTGATATTACACCGTCGTTAGTAAGCTTTCTGTTCGACAACATTAAAATAGTATACATTTCGTGTATCCAAACCCTAACTAGCCTGTGACGCATTTACGAAAGAAGGCTAAGAACTCAAACCGCGATTTTCTGCCCAACTGGTGTCATTGTTAAAGAACAAATCGAAGAATTTGAAACCAGTATATGTCCGACATAAGTCCGTCCCAATGTTTTAATTTAGACGCTCCTCTGATAAAACCATTTACAAAACTGCATTATTATCGTCCCATAAGTTTCATAAAATGTAAAATATGTGCTACTATAATTTTTCTCGTACCTATTAGTATTAAGCTATTACTAGTATTTGTATATTTGGCAATAAACTCACTCAATCTTTCTTACTTTCTTTTTCACACATGTACATAAAACTTTTAACTATTTACAAGCAAACAATAAAATTTTACAAAACGCAATAAAAACGATGAGACAGTACCCACGTACCTAACTTGTTCGTGTAATGTATTCTGAAGAACGAGTGAATTACTGAGTATATATTCAAATGTTTATTGCCAAATGGCCTGCGCTTGATGCGTTTCAATCTGCGTAAAGAGTTACGAATGAAGCTTGGAAAACATATCCCATTAATTGGAAAACATAATTATTGGAAAACATAGTTTGTTATTGGAAAACATATCCCATTAATTCAATTAATTAAGGTAATATGTACTCCTCTAAGATAATATAAACAGATTAAGCAAATTTAATTGAATTTGTATATAATATATAAATTTAATTACAATAGATAAATGCAGATGTTTAACTCCAATGAAGTGGATAGAGCTAAGACGGAAACGTAAATTTTATATTAGCAGGAAGAGCCGTGATGTTGTGGTTTAGTACGGGAGCGAAAAGATTTGCTAAACATACATCTATACCAAGAGCCATTATTTCGATAGGCAGGTACAGCCTAACACGAGAAACCACTAACATCACACACCAATAGATGTGTAGATGTTTTGACCTCAGTGGAATTACTTACTTAACAACCATTAATTTAATATATGAATTTTTCTTCCACTTTACTCTGATTGGAGGAGCAACTTATGTTCTTGTATGTTTTCGACAGAAAAGCAACGCAACATTTATCCATAAAATTTATAACGGATCAAAGATGGTTTTAAACTTCCTAAGATTTTTAGTAGAATTTTCCTTTAAGCCACGCCCATTGAGGCGTCTAGTTATGAAAAGTGCCACTGTCCAGGTGAAACACCAGAGTAGTCTTCTTGGCAACTATTTGCACATGAAAGGACCTACTCAATCCAGCGTTTACCAGGCACATTTTGACTCTTGGATTGGTTGCTCTTCGAGTGAGCGTTTCTCACGTATCAACTAATATAATTCGTAAGAGTAATCAGATATATTATCTCGCAGTGCTAGCTAATTCAAACCAAGTCTTGCCAAGTCAAACCAAGTCAGAATTAAATTTTATAGACCTCAGGTCAAGTTATATATATTATCTTATTATTTTCTGCTGAATGTGTCGTTCTCTTATCATTGTCTTCTTACACTTTTCGTTCACTCATATAATTTTTATAAGCCTCTCAGAAGAAGAGGGAGGCCAACCTTAGGGCGAACGCTTGGGATCTTTAGGGCGCTTAGTGCCCTTAGGGCGTGAAGGGCTTAGTACGGGCGGGCGGGCATGAGCTTGCTTGGGCAGACGGGCGAGTCGGGTGTTTTAAGGTTCAAGTTAATTATACATGTAATTTTTTTGGATAAATCCGGGCTCGCCTTAAATTAAAAATGCCGACTTCTAGTACTCTAGTAAATCAAAAAAAATAAAAAATTAATAAGAAAGGGTAAACGTTAAGAAATTAGTTACAATCCTTATATAATCTTGTATCTTGAAACGTAATAGGTATCTAATAAATTGTATTAAATTGTTTAGGCACGTAAACAATTTTTAAATTTTTTTCACAATTTGTTATATTTTATTACTAAAGGCCAAACGGGTTACTAGAAAATTTCTAGCTGGTGATCCACGACTCATAGGTTCATGACCTAGAATCCAGACTCTGCGAATAATAATGTGAGGCAGTATAGTGGAGAACGAGACAACCGTAGCAGAAGAAAACCTAGAGTATTAAAGGAGTACTAAAAACCAAGAGTAAATGTACATTATGATTACATCTTTGGAATATTTCAACTTACTGATTTAAAGATAATTTTACAAATTTCTAGGTATTGAACATTTCCAATAAAATATTGCTTTGCATAAGTATCAAATAAATTCTTTGAAACTTTCTAGAAGTTCTGGGTTGATAAAGTTACTCCGTTTAAATAAATTGGTTAGTAGCTCTCGATTTAGGACCAAAAGGAATAGTATCGAAGAGGACCCGATCAAACTAAGCCACAGCAATCCAGATCGTTGCGTTGTTCCTGTCCAAACTGCGTCTATAAATTTCGGCAAGAACGTTGAACGGTTGCGTCGGATTTAGCACGACCTCTACTTTTTTTTTAATTCCTTTTGCCTGTGCATGCTGCGAGCGTGTTATTGTAGCTTGCGTTCACCAATTTTTAATTTTTTTTTCTATTTCTGTTCTCAGCAAACATGTTTAATTTTCTTAGCTTTTATGTTTCATACACATATATTTACTGTACATTACTTATAAAAGGGTTGCACGATTTTAATATATAGCAACGATAATTTCTAATTTATTCCGTAGCATGTTTAGCAATATTCTATTCAGAACTCAATGTATATGGACCTGTTTTTAGTAACTTGGATTGTATCATTATATAAACTGCTTACAAAATCTAAGTGCACTTTCCTAATAACTTTACGTTTTTCATATGATGAAGATATTAATATATTCTGTCAATCAAGAATGCACCTGTCATGATATCCTAGTTCTGTATTTGTTCGCATAAAACTCATAGGCAAGCCAGGATCTTGTATGCGCATCAGCATCAGCGAATGGCAATTGCATCACTGGGAACGAGTGATGATCTCAGATAAATCGACATTCACATTATGAATGAATGATGGAAGAATTTGAATCTGGAGAAGACATAATAAGCGATTCTCACACTCCTTCGTCCCTAAAGGTTTACTTGTTGGTGCCGATTTCGTAATAATTTGGGCAGAAATTTCACTGAATACTCCACTTGCTGTTGTAAAAGGTTCCTTCACTAAATGGCATAATATCGACGAAATTATGGAAATGAATGTGCAATCTCAAGCACAAGCTGTTCGTGCAGATTTCTTATTTATGCACAATAGCGCACACTCTCACACTGCAAACATAGCAAAAAAACGCTTACAAAAACATCCGAAATGAACACAAAATTATATGTGACGGATATGCGAATTCAACGTTGTACTTCGCAATGGTCCTGGCGCGTGTGTTCTTTCCGTGGTTAGATCCGTTAGTATTTCGATCTGGTGTCGCTCTGTAGGAGCGAGGGGTCATACAATGGAAACGAGGTGTGGAAAATCATTACCCAACGTGGAAACACTCCAGTTTAGACCTAATGGAAACGCCTTGCGCTGACAAATTATATAACTCCGGACCACCTGCTTTGCGTCGTTCCACGTACAGCGGAAATATGTGATGGCTCATGCCATGTGATTACGCTGAGACAAATTTCCATGTTCGGACGTTTCTCCCGAGATTTGACACATGGAAATACTGACTAAATACTGCCACTCTGCGAGAGATAGCGCTGCGTATAGGAATGGCGCATCAACTCTTCTTTATATTTCACGAGAATGCGAATGAATTAAAAATGTTTGGGACTCTGCTTTCCATGATATCCCTGTAGCCGGTTTCAGATCTTCTTAACGGTTGGTATGTCCGGGGGCACTTCAGATCGGGCAGTAAAAGTAATGTGTAACGATGAATTGGCGATCTTTTGCTGGCTTCATTTATCGTGTGAAGGAGTAAAATTCCTGCATTTGTGGAAAGATCCACCGCAATTGTATCCATTTGATCCCTAATTTAAGCAAAAAGTGTACGAATTTTACCACTTGGACTGCTCACGACTAATATTTAACCCAACAATTTAATGCATGAGAAAAATATCCGACAAACATATCCTTCGGACCATTTATGGGATTATCTTCGGCGAGCAATAAAGCACATAAACACACCAGAAATATTGTAAGAGAATAGGCCTAAGCTTAACTCTTCCATCTCTCTCAGGTAGTAGTGGTTCGCACAGCGGTTTCAACATTGGTATCAAATAGTTCCTGAATTGCGACATTCCGCATGAATGTTTGCGTTGTTCATGTATCATGAGATTTTCTATATTGTTACCTCTGGTAAAGTGCCGTAATGATTTTGTGGTTTTGATCAAGTAATTTTGATTCAAGATTTTGATCAAGATTTTGTGGTTTTGATCAAGTGGTTTTGATCATTGTGGTTTTGATCTAGTAAAGATCAAGTAATGATTTTGTGCTACTCGTTGTTCGACAGGCATTGAGCTGGTACCACATTTCAAAAGCATCCATTCTTTCACCAAATTAATTTGAGTAGCCATATTGATTTCTTCAGAGCTTTCTTTGTGCCATACTGCAATTCT
>WYDF02013469.1:0-13530 GCA_009867245.2 Adranes taylori
AATTAAATTAAATTAAATTAAATTAAATTAAATTAAATTAAATTAAATTAAATTAAATTAAATTAAATTAAATTAAACAAAAAACACAATACATATCTACATCACAAAAAAATAATAATATTACATAAATAAAAATAAACATAATTTACATCCTTAAATTCTTTCCCTAGGAGAAGAAAAGACTAATTTTCCCTTTCATTTAAATCTCCTCATATCACTCAACGTATTACCTTTCTTGGCCATTCAAAAACCTACCTCCCGCTCCACAATTACTCTGTTATACTCTTTCCTTTTCCTTTCCCTTATTCAATTTGTAATTCAACACTTTTTCCATTATTTTCTATCTGTACCCTCTTGGCCTACAGTTATCCTCCAGCATTCTATCTTCTTCCTTCCACTCCAACCCTACACATTCACTCATCCAATGCATTCACGATTCATCCTCCCTACCACAAACCCTGCACTTCCTAATTCTCATTCATCCAATACCTGTTACCCGCTCTTCACTACCACACCTAAATCTCAATATCACCCTTTTCTCCGCCATGCTTAATACAGATAGTAAACACTCTGCTACCACCCCCCCCCCCTCTCCGACTCTTATCCATTCATATGTACTATTGAACCAACCCCTACTTATCCATTCATAACTCTCCTGCCTTTTAACATCTAACATTCTGTCAACTACCTCATTCGCAATTTCATTACCATCCATGATCATTTCTCTCCATCTACTCATCGATCAACCTATTCTTTCATACATTGTCCTTCTACTATACATCCATTTATTCCTACAGCCATCGTCTCCCATTTCATCCATTCCTTTAATATAAATGAAATGGAAATTTGAAACACATACCTTTCTTTCAAAATTCACAATCTTCTTCAGTCCTGTTACCCAGCATTTATGTTTACCAGTTTCCCGTAACACAATTTCATACGATGTTCTATCTATCTACTCCTAGAATCCTTTTGATACATCCAGCTTGCACTCGTTCTATCATTTCTCTTTCATTCTTTCTATCAGCTTATCTTTATATTGTTGACGTTTTATTTTTAAATGTCACGTTAGTTTGTATGCTTTTAGATTTTCATTGGAAAGAGCTACGCTGCAATCAACACATTGAGATTTCGGAATCCGCAATGCCAGCGACCTCGGCTGTGGCAAATAACATAACGCAATGGTTTTCCGATACGCCCGGAGATGCGATTGTTATTTTTCCACTCCAGTTCAAGTATTATTGATGACGGCAGACGACTTCTTGATCGTCGTATTTATCCTCGAGCAATTGTGCGTCTAAATTATAATTGATCCATGATTGTCACCTGTCCATTCTTACTGAGTAAATCAATCATTAGATGTGACCATATCCAGAAGGTAAGTAAATATTGGCAACCCCCATTTTTTCCTTTTATAGGCACCGGGTGGACTGATTGACTGATCCGAATCCTGGGATATCTAATTTCACCTCTTGCACAATATTTTTACATTTCCTAGAGGTGTCAAAGTTGGTTCCTATAGTGACTGCATTGTTATCTTTCTAGCGTACATTTGATATTTCGTTTTCTTTATCAAATCAGTGGTCGTACTCCACCATGAATTATTTTTCATTATTTTTACAGTGCAAGGTGGACAATTCTTATTTCTTTTATCTCGGATTGTACCTTTGGCCTTGTAGCCTATGAGTCGCAAATCATGCAAAAACTCATACCGTATTAGCCCGAATATAATTCAGCCGCAAATATAACGCGACTTTTGTATACCAACGCGCTTGAATTATCATACTATCGATTTGAATTCTTGTTACACGATGAAATAATGGCAACCTCCCTCTTTCCATCAAATTTCATCCTCGCTTCCGTCCAGATTGTTGGAAATGCAACATTTATTAAATCCTTTTTCAATGAACATGTTACTACTCTTTCGGTAGGCGGCATGATCAATTCCCCTAATAATATAATTGATGGTCTTTTATTTTTCTTCTTTGGGGCTGACGATGATTTCCGGCTAAGAGCTAATTGCTGTACATCTTTAGTAAATTGACTTTGATGGTTTATTTACAGCTATATTTAAAACTTTTAATTGTGAGGTCATTCCTCCTGGAATTATCACCAAAGGCACATCGAAATAAACTGGTGTATCTACAGTTTTATATACCTGAGAGGGTATTTGTGGGGTTTTCGAAGTTTTATAAGATGAGGTCGAGAAGCTGTCAACAAAATATTCAGGTAATTTTTTAGCAAGTGTTGTGCGGTGCCGTAGAGACCTATTTGTTTTGAATTTAGTTCTTGGGATGGCCAAACCATTAGCAACGTCCAATGCTTTTAATGAATTCACCTCATACGAAATTGGTAAACCCTTATTTCATATTTTCTGATTAAACTTAATGTTTTCGTTTCACGGAATGATGTCTTTGTGGAATTAGCACCTTTATAATGCTTCACATCTTTTGAGCGACAGATAAATATTCCCTTCCTTCTGATTCATCAATATATTTTTGGAGCTTGTAAATTGTTTGTTTTTTCAGCTTCTCATCACTTTAAAGTTCATATCGTAACATCGTCGAATACCTGTATAGATTTGGGTGTTGGTCGATTTTTCTTTTCCACGTGATCAACATTTTGTTTTTTATGACTGTCTCTCACCTTGGAAACATTTCGAGCGGGGTTTTAAAACAGGATAAATGTCAACGAAGACAAAGTCATAAGTCGCACGTCTCAAGTCGCCCGGAAAACGATCATCTAGATACGACCTATATCCCGAATATAACGCGAATGTCTATTTTGTTTTTTTAATATTTTGAATCAAAAATATCGCGACTCTCGCGCCGAGAAGATTAACAGGAATTTCTGTTAGTTAACTTGGCGCAATAAATATCAAATATATAACTCAGCTTGTTGTAGCCCAATTCCGATGGGTGGTCAACATATTTAATCGTAGATTCATCCACAGAGAAATTTTCATAAAAACGAGCCCACTGGCACAAGTCTCTCTGAATGAGATTACACAACGGTCTTGTAGATTTTATCAGTCGAGCCTGCAGCTAGAGAATTGTGGACTAAGTGCAGGTTTCTTTTTATGTCTAAAAACCTATTACGTGACATGCAATTTGCGATCAATGACTCTGCAAGATCTTTATTCAAACTCCAGTAAACAGTTCATAATATCCAGTTAACATCAATATTCCCAAAAAAAAAAACAATTCAAAGCTTCGGGGTTCATTTCAGAATTAAGTCGATTATTTGGTCCTGCGTATAAAACACTATTTTCTGTAATCAAGTCCATAACATCTTCATCAAAGAATTGTTTACACAACATTGTTGGACTATGGTGTTCCATGGATTTTACAACACTTTTTTGTCTGCTCTGATTGGCATCGGTAAAGTTATGGGTTGTACTATATACACGTGAAGTTTTTCTTCATCTAGATGCGTCTTAACTTTTAACTCATTTTGAAAGTCTTCTATAATTATAAAGCGGCTCATCATCACTGCAATCCTAGTCAGAAACATCATGGGCAGGATGACGTGGAATACTTCAACTTGGAACATATTTTGGAAAAGTTGAGAACCTCAAATCATCATGATTTTCTTCATCAAAATATGATAGTTAAACAAAAAAAAACTAAAGTTCGAAAACTAATTACCTAACTTCATAAAAAGCCCACATTTTGTAAAGAATATTAAACGTATAACAAATTCCTGAAATAGGGATAGTAAGAAGTACCATATAAGATATGTCGGGAAGAGTAGACAAGAAATATTGCTAAAGCCAAAAGAAGGTTGCTCGAATAAAAAATACTTGAAAGCTCCAATTAAGTTTGGCAGAAAACGAAATCGAAGTTTTAAAATTGATAAAGAAAAACAAGTTACGAGTATTTTGAAACTAAAGCAAGTATAAGTTATAGCGCAAAAATCAGTACGTTTTATGTAATCTGTACCTATCTCCTCTAATAGCGCCTCCACAACACGCTCGCGAATTAGTCCGAAGTCGGGCAAGGAACGAGAATTTAGAGAGGTTAGTTCGTGGTTTCTCGGCTCTTCCGACTTAGGTTGGGAGGCAGTTTTTATACCCTCATCAAAGGGGCAGAGGCACGAAGACTAGTACAGGCGAGCTCTACCTCTACGTTCACGTGGTTCCTCGCGTAGTACAAAGTTAGCTAGTTTGGTCACAAGAGCTCCAATTGGAGATTTTCGAAGCCTTTCAATCTGAGCCCAAAATATGGGACCCAAAACATTCAGAACATAAAGACAGAACAAAATATTGACAACTCATAGGGTAGAATTGAAATTTTACTTGGGAAATCCATAAACAACTAAAAAGCAAGAAAGACTCTTTAACAGCGACCTATCGTGGATGCTGAAGAAAAGTAACAGTTTTTATTAAAGCTGGAGCGTCGGCGGATAATGTTTATAAACCTGTGTGGTTTGCCTACGAAATTATGGATCAATTCTTGGGTAGCGTTTACAACTTCGGGTCTACTATTAATTCAGAGGAGGTAAATACAAAGATCGTTTTTTTTTTCTGAATAAGTTTTATTTGTTCAAAATAAACAGGCTTCAATATAAATGACCAGTAGCTAAATACCGCCAGATTATAGCTAAACGAACTTTGGCAGATATTGAATCTCTTAATTGGGTGTCTTGATTAGAAATTAAAGGAGACCTTCAGGGACGAACCAAATCTTCAGGGACATTCCAAAGAAGGTTCTTTAACTAGTTCAATTATTTGGCGGTTCATCCTGTTCCTTAAAAAAAATTAAAGTGTACACTTACTAAATTTTCATAGTTTTTGGTCGTAACAAAAATGTTAAGGTAGATACTACATGTTCTATTACTATGTCTAAACAACATCCACCATCTCCTTGGATTCCACTTTCTTTTAGTTTTCGTACTGAAATAAACGTCAAGTTATTTATAATAGCTATATATACACAGAGCTATCGCAGCACCTGTTGCTAATTCTGTGTCCGTCACGACACTGAGGTACTCGCGATGTATGGCGAGAGTGTGGATGCGAGTGCTTCACCTAGGCTAACTTTAGAGAGTAGACTTGGTAAGGATATTCCGCCAGAGTATGGAGCGGGTTTAAAATAAACAAAAAATGTAAGAAAAACGCAAATTGCCATTTTTATGATTCATTTTTGTGCCCATCAGATGTTTAATAATTACCATAAATGACGAATAATTTGTTTCAAAGGTACTGGCAATAAATAACAAACTTCTAATTTAAATAAGGGAAAAAATCGGGATTCTGAACTGAGTAAATTTTAAGAGCTAGAAGAAAATTCTGTAAAAACTATTAGGTGTGATTGGTTTTTCTTTACGTGGAGATTGCAGTGTTCCTCTGAAACTTTCGTGTACTATGATATATATCAAACACAAAGTATTTTTAATTTTGCTCCGAGCCTATTAAATGGCTAAAGGTATTTCTCTAAAGTCAGAAATGTGTTTGCTGTTCCACAATTAATACCAACTATAACATATTGGAGAAGTCTGAAGCAAAAACATTTTCTGGCGTATCGGAAACAATTTCCCTTAGTGAAGTAATACACGTATTTTGTTTCATGTCGGCTAACACAAGAACCCGTCAATTAATAAATGTAATGCATCATGTGACACCCATAACTAACATCCTTAACTCCTTAACTAAGTGACATCCTTAACTAAGTGGCATGATGCTGATCGTGTTCCTTAAAGTTGTTGTTAATTAAGTTTTCATAATTGTGTTTAAGATATTTAAAAATGGATTTTCGCCCCCAAAAGTTTGCCTGAATTTCTTGTTCGGACAATTTTATAAGGTAGAAATGCTTGCATCTGAAAATTTCCACCAGAATAGTGCTAAAATTTAAAGATACACTGTGTATACATTAAACTATATGACGTACAATATATACGGCCTATAAGACGAACTACTAACATGCCGCGACAAAGCTGATCTTATTACAATAACTTGGAGATAGACAAAGATAGATAAACTGCCACACATTTAACCAGCAGCAATATAGCAAGAATGAATACATCGGTCTAATACTATAGATAGAATGAGAACACTTGATATAAATAAACCGCTGCACTGAAAGATAGAAAAAGACAACATCGGTGAATGATTTGCTTGTCATGCCAGAAGAATGGAAATAAGAGGAAGAGACAAGAGATTTGAGAATCGAACTGACATACAAGTTGAAGGAAGTTACAGAAATGGGAATTGTGTGTTCAGTGCGTTTTAACGTTGGATGGATTGGATTCGAAATGGAATGGAAATGTTTTGGAGAAAATGCGAAAAAGACAGCTGGAATGGCGTGCCCGATAGTTAGTTGTTATTTCAGGAGGTGGGTTGCAACGCGAACAGACAGACAGATAGACAACGAGACAGAGTAAACTGACGGATTGATTAATGCGCTTCGTAGAAATTGTTGATTATGAATAGGTACGGATTATTTTTAGCAATTGTTTGCTTGGATGTTGTTCAGCATTTCATTTATATTACTTTCTGTATAAATGTTCTCCAGTTATTACATTTAAAGTCGTCTAGGACTTTTAACACAATATTAATTATTGAAATGTGTAAAAAAGATGTAAAAAATTAGTGGTCTAAGTAAACAAGATATGTAAGTTAATTTTTATATTAAAATAAATCATATCACAAGAACTTTCTACAAGAACACATTTTTCACTTATCGCTACACAGATTGTTAAAAAAAAAGAAACTGCAAAAAATTGCATGTAATCAAGTATGAGGTATTCTGTAAGACTCAGAGAATTATTAACAATTATTACAGGAAAATGTAAAGTTATGTCACTCTTGATGAACATTCTAAATTCCAAAGCAGACATATAGCTTAACGACCGTGATTCCTTCAATACACGTGAGGCAAAACATTCAATTTCTCCCATATAAATTAATGGACATGATGCTGCAGAGAAAATACTCAAACTATGTTGTATCTATCGTTTACATTTGTAGCGCGCATAGCCACCTTATCCTTATGACGAAAGTTTTAAATAACAATGCAACAGGACCCCATGCTTCAAATTGTTGATTTGTTGCTCTACCTTCTCACCTGACAAACTCTTCTCCATAATATCGTGCTGTAAAATACAATGCAACTGCATAAGCCCTTTGATGGTCAGCTCTTGGCTGTGGTTTTTAACAAAACCTCATCGATGTCCTTGCTACACATCACTAGTCTCATGACCTTCGGCACAAACACAATATGATTGCATAAAGGCTCCATAGGTATTACCTGAAACCCCTAAAATCCATATTCAACAACGGTTACTGAGCAAAACATACTTTCTCGATCATCTTGAAGTGGAAAATATCTTGAAGTGAGTTTCCAAAACTCTGAAAGTGATATTGGTTTCATCAGTGGCCTAAAAACAATGCACAAACAATATTATTAATAACCTGAGAAAGCATTACTCAGAGTATTGTAACCTGCTGTCCTCTGTTTCATTATAGACGTACTTATAACGAGCAACTTAAGAATAAAATATTACAAAACCCTATTGAAGACTTAAGAATAAATATTTAACATACTGACGAATTAAATCAAGGAATATTAGCGTAGCCTATGAGAAATTACTTACCCTGCAATCATAGAGTACGTTGAAAAATATTTCGCCTCAGAAAATAACTGTATAAATATCACCCTATATTTGGAAGTCCTTCGGAAATAAACATATACCAGCAGTATACGGACCAAACCAAATAGCTATATTGAACGCTAAAATATAGGCATTTGATTAAAAAGAACTGTAATGTATAAACATGATACCATACTAGAAGTACTTCCAATAAATAAATCACTGAAAAGTATATCAAGAATAACATGCTTGGTTAGAAATATCAAAGATAACAAATATAGGTCAATTTACAGTCACAAAGTGGAGCAAATTGATGTTACATAGAACAAGAGTGATGATTATAATAGTGGTAAGAAAAATTTCTGAGAGAGGGCGCTCATGACGTGTAAATTTATGTCTTAATAAAAATCCACAGGAAAACCCAAACAAAATTATGGACGAGAGTTCACAACACTAGTTTTCTGTGAAAAGAAATTATGCAAAAGAAAGATGATAGTCAAAAGACTCGGCTTACAGCCTAGAAAGGTTTAAAACGTTTAAAAATTGCGACGGTGACGTCGCACAGTTCCGGAAGCGAGATTTGGTGGCGATTTTGTAACCACAAAGAGAGTATATAAAGAAAGAGTTACTAAAGACGGTATCACCACCAGCAAATCAGCTCACTCTACTAAACCAAGCTTCATCAGTTGACCATGCTATGGCCAAGGTATTTCAGGTTCCCTTGGCTGTAAAGCGAATGCTATAGCATATATCTTATCTGCAAGCTATCAGCTTACCAAAATTCTAAAAGCATTCCATTAATTACCAGTTTCCGGCTGAAGAGGATGATAAATCCTAAAGCCTTCTTCAAACAAACGCTCCAATCTCCCAACAAATACAATCCCAACAGGGAGTAGAGTTTTAGTGGGTAAAAATCCCACGCTATCGGATGCAACGAGCATCCTTCGCATTTTGAAGGTTTCTCCACTTCCTACGTAAAAAAAAGATGGTATCTCTTACGGTTCGTCAACGACAGAGAAACAAGTACTAAACGCCATATTGGCAGTACCTCGCCAATAAATCCGCAAATCAATATGGAATCAGTGAAAAATTATTAGAACTTTAACGTAGGATAGCCTAAAAAGGGTAAGTTTCACATCATCAAGTAGCAATTTTGATGAAAAATGGAAAATCTGATAAATGTGATTCCATTAAGTTACTACAGAGATGTTAGTAAAATATCTTGTATAAAATCTTTTAGCCTCCTCCGTACAATTTAAAGATCAGCTAACAACCTGTAAGGATTTTCTTGACATCGAGCTGAGATGCCTCATTCTTGAGAAAAAGAAAACGAGTAGCATCGATCGGGTGTGGATCGGAGCAGTTGCGGTGAGAAAAAAAAATGTAACATTGTGGAACATCAATAAGGAGACCTTCACCGTAATCTGACTGGAAGGAAGCCAGAAGAACATCTACTTGGCTTTGGACGTCTCCTGCAGTACTTAAAGAGGCAACAGTATTATTTTTCTTCACTCCGGGATATGGCCTGGTTTGAATCCGAATGGTTCGATGTTTGAATTTTATTAGAATTTTTTGACATATTATTGAGAGTTATTTACGCTGAAGTTAGTTGCCTTCAGTAACTAATCCTCCTTCAATTGAGTTAAGTAAACGTATTCAAGTGTAGCGCTAAAATGGGCTGCTTCACAGGCCCATTTCAGTTCAAATTTGAGTTAAATATAATAAGTTGTGAACCATATGATCAGATTAAGATGTAGGTAGCACTTAGTAGACTGTGCTTAAAATCTGTTAGATATATCTTAAAGATATAGTGGGGGACAATCCTTTTTAAAAATTTATCTGTGGGGGCTTTTTCGGCTAAGGGGTTTTAACTACCCACGGTTACCTCCTTAAGTACTTATTTCGCGGTTGTTGGTGATCATGAGGTTTCCTAAGAGGTCGACTAAAATCACTTTCAACTTCTCATAAACGTCACCATACATTTAAGCACCTCTCCCTTGTCATTGTTTTTAAGGACAGTGCAAATCGTTGTATGTATCTACAGGTTTGTTTGAGACCACATGTGTTAGGAACCGATATTTTTTAGATACATTGTTTTGTATGACGTTAACAAGGATTCTATAGTTAACAGCTATAATTAGCAAGGATTTACTATGTAGAAGCAGGCAAAATGTGTAACATATAGTCCAGAATAGTTACAATTGCAAATAGTAAAACGATATAACCTTCTTGCTTATTATATTGAAGTAAAGTATATCTGAGTTGAAAAACTTTTTTAATTAGAATGAGAAGAAGCAATCTAGTTAATTAGATGTCAGTTCCTGTTTCTATAAACGAAAAATATCTACTCCATGTACATTGAATGCACATTTAACCAGTGTCCATAAACAAAATATATCAATTACATATTTGCTCGTATGAGTTTTTTAAATTGCAAAAAAAATTTATTAATTATAAATAGTAATAAATAACACGAAGTTGCTCGCACCGAAAGCAAATATAGGGATCGGGAGTTCATGAGTTGGTGAGTTCTTGCATGGACAAATTGAAAAGTACAAGGCAGTTAGAAATTTTCTTCTCTGTTAGAAATTTTCCAAAGTGCGTCAAACCGTGCGTCAAACCGTCCGCTCCGTAGGCAAACACGGAGAAAAAGTGAGACAAGAGCAGCCGAAGCCGCGGCGAAATAGACAGCGTAGCTGTCCACACCGTAGGCAAGTATGGTGACCAGGGCATTCATGGGTAGGCGATTTATAGGTTACGCTAGTTTTATTTAGTTTACCATAAATAACTATTGTGTTAATAGAATTTAATAGACGAGTAAAAGATGACAGTCAAAACTAGAAGGTTCGACATTTGTTTTATGCGAAATACAATTAAACGAATGACTTACAACATATGAAAGATGGGATGGCAGTAATATTTTTGTCGTCAGTCTTGCATGATCATGCCAGATTTATCAAGTAAAACGTTACGTGTGGGTGAAAGTTTGGCAGTCTTGCATGAACTGAATGAAGTATGACAAACTCGCAAAAGACAGATGGGTATAAACATTTGTGTACATGCAAGACTGCCGACAAGTCTGTGCATGTAGACGCACGTAAGTCTTATCACTAGAGGTTTCTATGGTTATTTTAGTGCGTGTAGTGACGTAAGAAAATGGCAGCCTGGAGTAAAAAAAATTTCTCGGAGTTCATAGAGCTCTAACAAAGGTTTCCTTGCCTCTGGCAAGTAAAATCTAAGGATTACAGCAACCGAGAGAAGAAAAACCGGGCATATGTGGCTTTGGTTAATAAGTACAAAGAAATGGATAGTGAAGCAACAAAAGTGTTGGTGACCGAAAAGATGAACTCATTTAGAACAGTTTATCTCAAAGAGAGTGCAAAAATAAAAGCGTCCATGAATTCTGGAGGTGGAACGGAAAAAATTTATAAGCCTTCTCTAGGGTAATTCGATTTACTTTCCTTCTTGAATGTCAAAGAGCAACAGCCGTTGCAGTGAGTTTCTCGTGAAGACTGATCTGATAGCCGCGCTCATGACACTATCTTGCATTTCTATTTCTGGGGTTAAGCGTTAAGAGATTACTATACGTTTCTATGTCAATTTTCTGGTTCCTGCTGTAGTTCTCGGAGAAGATTCACAGGAGAATATTTACGGGAGATTCACGGGCACGTGGGAGAATGCTCCTTTCTTCAATAACTAATACCGGGACCATTGTGACAGACGTGTACACTTTCTTTTCTTCTTCAATTCCACATAGAGACCACATAGTGCAACTGTCGTCACTAATAGTTCTTCCTCTATGACAATTTCAGAACGACTGAGCAAAAGACTGACTGAATGTTTGAATAGTTTAGCTGCGCGATTTGTGTGAGTCTTGCCGGTCAGTTTTGCATGATCATACAAGACTGATAGCAAAACGTTACGTGTAGACGGGGCTTCATCGACAAAAAACGAAAAACTCCTAGCCCCAATAAAATTCCCGTAAAATTGCTGAAAATTTGAGATGAGGAAAATCTGACTCATCTAACAAGATTGTTCAACCAAATATATAACAACACTAAACTGGAGGGAGCCAACGACTACATAAACGGGAGCAACAACACGACAACTATAGTGACGAGATAACGACAACCATAATTCCAACTATAACGACTATAGTTATCGTTACCTCGTCACTATAGCTGTCGTCTTGTAGCTCCCGTTGGCTCCCTCCAGTTTAGTCGTTGATATAAATAAGTCCAATCCCATTGTTGCTCCTGTCTATTTGGTCGTTGACTCTCTCCCCTTGAATATTAACAGCTAACACCACTAAGTCCAATTCCTCGTAGCCCGAATATGGTCACCCAAAATACCCCAATAGTAGAACTCTTATGAACCCTAGAACCCGTAGACTGTATGTCTGAAGATGGCCCGAAAAGGTTGAAACTATAGTCACAATCTAAACAATTGTACATTACGTGGTAGTAACGAAGTAAAAATACTTCCAATTGATCTCATCGGGGATTACCATAAAGTAACGTTTGACTCAATCAATCTATAGAATATAAGATTTGCTGATGATACTTGGCTACTTGGCACACCAAACTTGGCATTTCGTGGAACAAATGAGAAATTGTATAGTAGCAGTAATGAAAACTTCCTAATGTTTATTGAATATTTAATTACGTTGGAATAGTAATTAATGAAAATATGTGTCGAGTCAACATGCAAAAAAACTGGTTCATTATTTGGAAAGGAAATCCAAAATGAGTTTGTTCAAATCCAGGTGGAAGCTATAAAAATTAGTATTTTATTGTCTATTAAATTGGCTAAATACTACTCAATTATCTTGAATTGCACGCCAGACGTAAGCGATGTTGAACAGATGACAATGATTGCACGATTTGTCAATTTATCTACAGAAGAGGTGATAACTGCTCTTCAAATTTGGGGATAGAAGAAAAGAAAAACATCTAGAAATCGATTTTTTATTTTTGGAAAGGAAAGAAATCGCTAGGATTTAAATCAGGAGTCAACAATTCTACCTTTTGACTGTTCAAATACTTTACTGTCTGTTGCGCAGTATGGGAAGTGGCATGGTGCAGAATGATGCTTCACGTCCTATTTGCTTTTCTCAATTCAGTGGTAACTTGTGGATGTAAACAAATGGATGTATACTATTCAGCATTAACAGTTCTACGATTTCAAGCGGAATAGTAGCGACGTGTCCAGTTTTTGAGACGAAACAAGTAACCATTTTCTTAGAAACACTGCGTCAGCGAGTGACTTTTGTGGGTTTCATTTTATCTTCACCCAAACAGTTGACTGCTGTTTCATTTCTGATTCATAAGCATAGATCCAACTTTCGACACTACTAGTAATGTCGTAGATCAAATATGATCTCCCTTGAGCCCAATTTGAGTCGAATCGTTTAAGCATTTCTTTACACCAGTTCACACGAGCCTCTTTCTGAGCTTCAGTTAAATTATGGAGGATCCAACGGGAACATATTTTTTTAACACCTAAGTGATATTGTATAATTTCATTAATTTGTTTCATACCCAAGCCTAAGTATGACTCAAATTCTCTATACGTAACATGACGATCTGACATAATTATATTTGGTAGAGCATCAATGTTTTCAGCAGTTTTCGATGTCATTGATCGACTTTCACGAAATTCATCAGTAATATAACTGCTGCCAAATTTAAACTCTTGGTACCATCGAAAGGCAGTTGTGCTTGAAGGTGCCTCTTCACAAAAAGCAATTTGTGATTTTCTAACAAAAAAGCATGACAAAAAAGCAATTTTCTAAATTTTGATGCACCGCTTTTCACTTTTTTTAAACGAAAATAAAATAAAATCATTGCTCAAAAATGTTCTGTATTTAAATGCATTTTTATTAAATTCTAAATAATTTTGAAAATTTGCAGTAAAGAAACGGTTTGATATATTTACAAT
>WYDF02013480.1:0-13530 GCA_009867245.2 Adranes taylori
GTTTCCCAGTATAATTTCCAGTCAAATGTGCATCCGAGGTACGTTGTGGTTCTTTTTGGTTTGATTTTGACATCGTTGAAATCTATTGTTTTTATTGACATCTTTTTGTTCCACCTTCGTCGCCTCTATCGTTGACCATGGTTGGAGTTCATTACCCGCTCGGTTAACTATGGGGCTTTGCGATGGGTTTATTCTTCCTGGGCGTTAACTGTGTATATTTTGCTCACATCTTTTCGGCGATTTTCTGAATTTGTTCTTTTTGGTGAGCTACTAACCTCTCTATCATTTGTTGCCATCTGTAATTGGCTAACTCCTCCATGGTCGACGCTTTTAGTGCTTCTATCAGTTCAACATTGCGTATATATCACGGTGCATCCAATGCTTTTCTAAAGCAACTCACGTACTAAAGAGTTTGTGCTGGGTAATTGTTCCTCTATTTAACATTTTTGTTTTGGTCCGCGAATCCACAGTTTGCATCCATACATAATTTGTGGTCGGAAGTTGCAGTTCGTGATGGTAGCTCTTGCTCTTATAGATAACTTGGAAACAAATGACAAAACTGGGTATAACCTTGGTGTGCTTTTGGCTTATCCTTCTCTTTGTTTGATATGAGTTTCCCAGTATAATTTCCAGTCAAATGTGCATCTGAGGTACGTTGTGGTTCTTTTTGGTTTGATTTTGACATCGTTGAAATCTATTATTTTTTCATTTCTTTTTATTTTTCCGAATTTGATAATTTCAGTGTTCTTGTGATTTATCCTGATCTTTCAGATTTTGCAATATTCTGTCACTACTTTCAGGCATATTTCCAATTTTTTTCTGTTCCAGTGACTATTGGGCTAGCGTTCGTTGTGACTATTGCCGTGTCATCTGCAAACTGGAGTACTAATGTTTCTCTTTCTTGGACAACGTTATTATGATTGAGCGCTTCAATCTTTTTGTGGTAGCAGTGGCTTGTGGTACCACAACTGCTACAACAGCCGCCTGTGGTAGCAGTTTTAGTGCCATCTTAGGAATTCCGTCTTCATCTGCTGCTTTTCTGCAATGACTTTATTTTGTACCAAACAAACTTGGATATTTAAGTACCAAAGCAGTAGAAAAGGTGCATATACATATAGATCGTAGAGGGGATTGGATTATATTCAACATTAAAATAGTTTGGGATAAAAGTTTTCCTAAAAATATTGCCGATTTATTTATTTAGTGTTTATAACACTAAATAAATACAAATCTTTTCGATTAAAGAGAGAAATTACATTATTTTATCTTTGCAACGTGACTTTTTCTCGTAATATACCTCACAAATGTGCATTATAGAATTTATCAAATGAAATCTATCCGCCGCATCTTGGACAGCATTTTAGGTCAGTACTATAATGTAGATAATCAGGTGAATAATATCTAGTTGCTTTTGAAGTCATTAACATGAACTTCGTTCTAAGGAGTTCAGCTACGTTAAAAAGAACACGAGATAGGAGCAATATTGAAGCGGTTTGCACACTTGGGAAATACTTTTCGAAATAAATGTGTTACATCGGTTTTACTTTAGCTCTCCAGTGGACGGGACAGGTGGTCTCACAAATTACACGAGCAAACGGGTGCGACTTGTTAGACCCATACTGGGAATATGTAAATTTTCAACGGTGGTTTCCTATAAACTATGATTTGTTTGTTTCGATATGAATCGATAAATTTAAAGAATAAAGAAGGATTAATTTTGTGAGATAGAAATATTTAAAACAGCATCGACACATAACAAGGGGCAGTAAAGAAGTTATTCATTAAGAGTTAATTTTTCTCTACGCATGCACGCTAAGTTGCTGTAATGTGTTCCATGCACAACGAGCACTTGCAAACAGGGTGCAAGGGGTGCACGGCACTTGGGCGGCAGGTTTTGAAGCGCGGCAAGTAATTCTGAAAATACTAATTGTCCTTAAATTTGCCTTTTTAAGGATCCATTTAAAGGATTCGCTGAATAGTACACCACACCATCTTTATTTACAGAGAAAGACAGAGAAAGGACATATGTTGTTACAGAATTTAAATGAGGATCGAAGTTATCCTTTCGACCACTATAATGTTTTTCTCATTCTGATCGTTGTAAAAATGCTCATGGCATGAATTAACTCAGGGTTGGGTTCAAAATTCGCTAATCTTATTATAATAAAGTACTCAAACACAAAAATTGATATACGCAATAATGGAGTTAAAATAATTTGGTTTATTTTTCTTTAATATTTAACTTCAGATATATGATTCTATTCGCGATTTTAAGTTACTGACAATGTGTAGCTTCTATTTATAATAAAAATTGTTTGAATGATTCTATTACCATATTCCATTAGCAAAAATAGCAAGTAAAGTAGCGAACTAAATATATTTAGATTTATAATATTAATTTGTTTTTATGGTTGGATTTCGGCTTCTTTTCTGCTTCTCCAGGACGTTGGTAGAAATACATGGTTGAATGATGACTGCTTAACGAAGATATTGTAGGTTGATCCAGGCCAATTCAAATGACGAAGATATGAAAATGGTATTAGATATATTGTGAAGGTATGATGTAATTGTTGACGGAAAAAAATGAATTTGTAGGTTTTATCCGCTGTCGCCGAAGTAATAGCGGAACAAGCATTGGCGGTGTTCTTCACGTGCCTCTGGAGTTCAATCTGTGCCATCCTAGTTGCCTCGGTGCATTAGGTGGCTGACCTCCATCTTCGCCTGACGTTGGCCTCCTCTCTTTCTCATTGGCGAAGACTTTTCAAGGAAAGGTTATGAAATATTGATTTGAGTGAATGAAAGTGAACGAGAGAACGAAAGATTCAGCAGAAAATAATGAATGTAGTAAACGTATATACCTGACAGGGCCTGATCATCGCAGAGACAGATGTCTAGGGTCCGGTTTCAATGCCGATTTCCTGGCTATTTTGAAAAGATTTGTAAATAAGGTTACTTTTCTGTTGGACAACTGTATATTTCTTGTGGGTGAAGATGAAGAAGGCAGTGGCACATATCATCATCTAAAAATAAAAGGCATTTTGTTTTCTGCTCACCAAAAATGTTGCGGTCCGTGTAACCGTGTCAAACATATAGACCTTTAAAAAGAAGTTCAAATATTTCATCCGGCCGGATAAGAATAAAGTGTTAATCCGGCCCTGATCCCTGATCTGATGATTCCAGAATTTTACTACTGATTGATTTGAATTTAATATACATTAAAATAAAATAAGCGATTTGTTGCTGGCGCTTACTTTGATGCAAATCGGATTCAAAATTGCGAATTCTGCTCGGTGTTTAAAAATAGGTTTGATCACCTAATAGTAAAATTTTATGTGAAATTAGCTGAGAATAAATTGCTCTGTGTTAGTGTACTACGACCAACAAAAACATTCTTTGTTCCGTTGAGATTTCTATGGATCTAAATTGCTTTATTTTATTGGCGGAAGCATAAGAGGAGTTGCGCATAACCGGTGGTGGTTGGAGGTTTACGCTACAAAAATCTCGGGGAGTATTTCATTGAAACGCCTTATGCTAAAAGTCGTAGAACTAATAATCAGTGAGAAAAGACAAGCAATTAAAAACTTTTCAGTTAAAAATAATAATAAAAACTTTCGCAAAAGCCGGATGCGGAAATATTCTCCACCTGTGTAATACACACATACATGTTTATGAATAAAGCTTCCGACATATCTGTCGATGTCTCGTATAGTAAGTGGCATAACATCATATTTGGCGGTATGTGTTTCTCGCGTGTAAGGTCGACACTTGAGTATTCTTGTCTATGCGAGTAGGCATTTATTTGATGTTTCCGCGCCAGATCTATCTCTTTTAAGCGAATCAAATTTTTATTGACCAATTTATCTTCATATTATATGTAATTAATCGTTATTAAATTGCTTTGTTGATTAATTAAATATATTTCAAGAATTGAATTAAATTTGAGTAGTCAGATTATATTATATTAGGATTACTTACTATGTCAATTAATTGATTGAATGAATTTCCAAGGTGGATATAAAGACCTTTATTGGCATCTGGTGTATGTTAATCCAATGACAATGCTTACATAAAGCATAAGTGTCAATTATAGTAGCTCCAGGGCCAGGGAGCTGGTTTTAAATCGGAGCCATACCATTTTCACGATGTGGATTCAATTTTGATTCCCACGTCATTAAATTTGAGGCTCTAGCTCCGAGTTCGTATAAGATATGGTGAGATTAACATTTATAAACGGTACGGTCCCACTGTTTTTCTAATATGGAAATACTACTTGTCCTTAAATTTGGCTTTTTCGGGGCGCCAACTATTTCCACTAGCCCCGTTTATTTGGAGGAAGAAAATCCCGATATTTTAAAATTTTTATAGCTGATTTTTATAGCTATTAGAGTGTTAAATGTGAATTTGAACTGTATTAACTATCATCACCCCCAGATTAGTCACAATTGGACCCATTTAAGCATACTAAATATGAGAAGATGTCTTTATATTCTTAGTACTAGATTCTACAAGGGTTTGGCATATATGTTTTTCCCCTCTTTTCTTTAAAGCTTCTGATGTAGCTTTTCCCCCTATGCGCCGTTTGCTGACCCTCTGGGTGAAGTGACCAACAGTAATCTCCCGTTATAATAGTATTCCAGCGTCCCTAATAGCGTTTTTCCATAACATTTATGGTTTGTTGAGAACGTTTCGCTTCCTCTTCACAGACAGCACCTAAGTAGCCCGAAAAGAATTCTAAATGAATGTTCAAAAAGTGAACCTTTAGGCTCATTAAACATTCCAATTTTTTGAAACTATCCAGCATGTTGGCATGAATGGCTTCAGAGTTCCTTTTTTGTTCCCTTATTTACGACTTGTTTAAATGCAATCCAAGGTTATTTCTCATTTACTGGCATATGTAAATTTTTCTGATATCAGGCCAACACTTTCAATTTTGCTTCAGGCAATTGTGGAAACTTTCCCCAAAGGTATTTGAAACATTGCCCACATTTAGGTAGGATCTTCACAAATTGCTTCGTAAGGCTTAGTTTTATGCGTAATATAAGCAGTAAAATCTTTTCTGGATTTGCCAGATGTTTCCGTACGTTCTTTTCTCCGGACTTTAAAGATTTTTTTAAAGGTAAATGTTTTCTAGACCAATGCTGATCTCGTAACATACTATCCCCTTTACAGAGGAAACATGGGAATTTAGTAAAATCAATATGCTGGCCAAGAAGCATGCATGATATTTTTATGTCACCACATATTATGCATCCATGACGGAGTAATTTATTTCATCTAAATTTACATTCAGGTTTTCGTCACTTTCCAACATGTATAGACAATGAGCAACAGGTAATGTTATATAGGTACCATTGTCTAATAGAACTGGTTTTGAACTAGTTTTAGACGAATCAATAAATATCCTCCAGTCCTCTTTTTTTTATTCAATTCCAAATGCATTTATCAGACGGGCAATATTCGGGCAATATACTAAATTCTGTTCTGGTTTGAAAAACTAAGCAAATTGCTGTTCTATTCTCCTGTACACATGAATTAAAGTTCCCGCTACTAACAAGTTCTTTTCCTTGAGTCTGAAGCGAAGCATTTTAGCTTTCTCTTTTGCAAAGCCCAAATCTCTGACCAAATCAGTTAACTCGGTTTGAGTAAACAAGTGAGGTTCTATACCATTTAAGGGGCATTAAATCAGGTTCATTTTTATCAGACAGAGATTCACCACTTGACATATCCAGAACAACATTTTCTGTAGTCACTAGTGGTTCAGGAACAGGCAGATCTGGACTATGCCTTACTCGCCGAATTGCAGATAGTAGGTTAGGGTACTCAATTTCCTTTTTATTTTTGTAACTAGTAACATCAACACTACAAAAGTAGCGATCATCTGAACCTTGGAACAGCAAATCTTAAGGATTTGTTCTACTGTTTTGGCCTTTCCTTTTTTGTTCTCCGTTACAAACATCTGCCATTTTTACCAGTCTTCGCATTCCGTATCCCGGTAGAATGTTACATTTTGTCCATAACCGAATAGGTGCATACACATCCTCTGTGTGACTAAAACTGTTGAATTGTCGGGTTAAAAGGCACCTTCCGGTTGAGTCCCTACATAGATCTCTGAATGTGAAGTATAGAATGTTCTAGCATCTATGAAGGAGAAAATTTGTAAGCCGTATTTATTTGGCTTATTCGGAATGTACATTTTAAATCTGTATATCTCACCCAATGCAAATAGCATTTCATCGAGAGTAACGTAATACCCAACAGAATAGTGTATTTGGCAGTGTATTAAACTCTTTTGTACTATGCCTCACGGCCTCAAGATTGTTTTACAATTTTCTTCCTCTCTTGTGTTGGAGTTATCAGATCTTAATCTTAATCCATGGTCGCTATAAAACTCAGCAACTGTTGTTTTCAACTTCCATGTTGTGAACCTGCTAGATACACCAGATCAAGTAATTCCATTATATCCGTGGAGTTTGTTACCTTGCAGTCACACTTATCCTTGTATTTATTTGAAACTTTTAGGATATACAGACTAGTGTTTATAATAGTAATAGTCATGATCTCATCGAAAAAATACATCCAACATTGCTTTGGAATAGTACTGGAATATGAGTTATAATTTTCCTTTGCCGCGTTCAAATATTGAGGGGTGCAGCTTCCTTCTTCTACTTTGTTCTATCTTTTCCATACAAGTATTTAGATCTGCCTTCTCGCAAAAGATCGGATTTTTCTACAAAGTAATAATCTTAATAGGCAATAGAATCATTATCACTTTCATGTAACTTTGAAAATTCATCAGTATCTACTTCATCAAGAAGGCCTTCCAACTTCGTCACCTTCCAACCTCGTTTATATGAGCACATATTGAGATAAAATAAACCTACAAAAAAATACGTAAATATTCTTGATATTGATTAATCCAAAGGGATTTGAAGAATACTTATAATACCTTATGAAGATTTAATGGATATCAATCCACTAACAATAGAAATATATGACTGAATCACATCTGCATGCAAAAATGGATGTGTGATGTTAGGGGAATCATTCAATATTATACACAAGCGAATTAACATAAGGGGGATTTCCAAAAATTTTTATTTTGTATTTTACACATAATCTTACCTAGAAGAGAGGAAATCTACTAACATTTGTAGTAACAAATTAAAGAAATGCAATTATAAACAAGTCACACTAAACTATGCACGCACAAAACTGCTAGAAAATAAATAAAAATTCGGTCGCTTTTTTTATAAAATGTTACATCAGCGAAAGGGTGAGGCCTATCAAGACATTTTATTCTTATTCAGAAAAACTATTAGATATATTTTTTTAAGGTTTTTATCAAAATTTGGGTTTCGATCATTGTGAAAGGCATATAGAAGCTCATGAGCCCATATTTTTTTTTGGAGCAAAATTTTGTATTGCGTGGACTCATATGCCTTACCCGTCCGCTGTAGGATTAAAATTCTTTTTCTCAAACTCTGTAAAAAATCCGATGCTGATTTGAAAGGTTTCAAAATAACCGATTTCATGTAAACACTTTATACATATATTGTGCATTCGTTGGTAATAAAAATTTTATTTGTAAAATATAAAATTTTATAGGATAATTAATATATTTGAAATTTTATGTGGAAAACAAAATTTTATTTGAAAAATTAAATTTTTATTACTCTTTCTTGAATAGTTTTTCGGTATGCATATGCCATACAAGGATGGTATAAATAGCAGTGTTGGATTTTAATTATTATTACAATTAAAGTGCGTAATTTTAGTCATCACATGAATATGGTTTAATATAAAATAACAACTTCGCTCAATCCTACAACGTCCCAGTTTATGTGCTTGAACTCCTCTTCCAGTTCCAGCAATCTTTCGTCTGTTGACAGAGTCCTTGTATTCAGTGTAGCAACCTGCAGTCGTCGTTTTTGATACCCTGGTCGTACCCGGTGATTCTTCGCACCCTCCCTTCTCCGCCCTTGCCGGCCGCTATCCATACATAAGGGGTTTTTTAGCCTTACTTCTACCACGCTGGCCATTGCGGGTTGGTAGAGAGTCTTATTATAGAGGACTACATTTCCTTAACCTCGATAATACGGTTATACCGCCGTAACTCGGTCGTCAGAGCCTCGTTTGTAAAAGCAGGGTGCACCACGCGCAGGTGAGTTTGACATTTGATTAGGAGAGGTTATTTGAGTCACATCACTACCCCATTTTTATCATATCAGACCACTATCTCCTGATAACGCACCTCTTATTGCATTATAATTAGAGACAAATAAAAAATGTCAGTCCAACCCAACGACGCGATTTAGAATTATAAATAGTTAAGAACAATAAAATCCAGGTTATGTAAGCTCTGTACAAAAAAAAACTAGCTTGCCTGCTTCGAAAATTTGTTGTTCTGTATTGGTATTCACCTATGAATACCTACTTAGCATAATAATTAAAATGAGCCGAATTCGATAATTCAGCCCACTTTGAAGTATCATAAAAAAAATATACAAAAATGAGTTTCATGTTAAAGTAAGAGGATTTATCTTATACAAAATTATAGTCCATCAGACATAAATAAAGTTTGTATTTTATTCTGAAACTGCTATAACCTAAACCATATTTCTACTACAGCGATCAATAACTACCAATCAAAATTAACAAACCTGTTCAACGATTTTGATTAACAGTTTATAGACTTACAGGTGTTAAAACCGTTAAATGCACTTTTATTTAATCCATTTGAAATTAAGATCCGGTTTCCCTTTAGACCGGTTTTCCTTTATTTAAATGTTTACATCCTGAAATAGCAATAGGAGAAGTAGAATTAATAGAAATGCAGGGGGATGAAGGCCTCAAAATGCTATACAAATAAATGAAGTTCATTAAATAGAGTCGCCACAAAATAGTCATTAAAAAACGCAGGTTATCGTCCGTTATCAATTTGCGGACTAACATATATTGTTGAGTCATTGTACTCATCAATGAAATTTAAACATCAAAGTTCCGTTCATAATTAACCAACCAGCATTAAAAAAATGATAAGAATTTCATTATGGACTTACGAACCTCGTTATCAAAACTTAACCTTCCTGAAGCAAAGAAAGCGAGGTTCCATAAACCTTCCTGAAGCAAAGATTAAATTTTGAAGCATATGTATGAATGTACCTTATAAAAGACAATCATAATAAAAAGATAAATAAAAAGAATATTTTTTATAAATTTATTATACTAAAAGCTTTACGTGCGGCTCTCAGCATTTTCACGTACGTAACGAGCCCTTTTGATGCAGAAAGTTGGCAACCCCTGGTATATACTAACGCAAAATATTATTTGAATTGAAATGTAAGTATTTTTTATGATAGTATAACGCTTTTGTGCAATTGAGATGGCGACATAAACAATAAGAAATATATTATGATGACGCTAACACGTTTTATTATTTTTCTTTAGCACAATCAGCATAAAAGCCTCCTTTGTATTCCGCATATTAATGTCTGTTTTAATACTTTCGCATAAATTCATGCAACGTCAAATATGATTATTATCCACATATTAAATTCTCAAGAAAATTGTTTACTCACATAGGGCTACAACTTATTTAGATTTATCCAAATATACCAACGGGATACCAACTCGGCCCAGCCCAAAAAGAGGACATGTCTTTAAAAAGTACATAGTTTTACTTGCCAAAAAGAGTACATGTACATTTTATATAGCAAGGGTACATAATTTTACTTGTCACGCTGTAAAAGTATATATTTTTACTTGCCATCGTTGACCACGCAGTGCATTATTGATGGCGGGAAATGTAAAATAATCTTTAGGACTTAAGTCAGGGCTGTACGAAGGATGATCAAGCAATTCGATGTCTTGTTGCTCCAAAAGCTCAACTGTTTGTCGAGCTTTGTGAGCACTCACATTGTCATGGTGAAGTATGGTCCGATGCTGTGGGTTGTTTTTTGCAGCTCAGAAATGATTTATGGCAAACAAACGGTTGTCAGAACCAATCGGTTATGTGTACCAATCAACAGTTACCGTCCTTCGATTTTGTAAGGAATTTTAACCACATGTTTGCGACTATCCTTGTCGACACACTGCGGGAACGGATGATTTTGGTTGGGTTCTCCTCATCTTGAAACACCCAAACAGTAGACTGACGTTTATTCTCAGATTCATAAGAATAAATTCAAGACTCGTCACCATTGACGATATTCTACACATTTTTTGAGCCTCTGTTGAAACGATTTAGAGTTCTTTGGCACCAACTAAACTCTCGATCTCCCGTTAAGTTACATAACGATCTTCGTTATCATATCATCTCGCGCACAGCATTTTCCTGGGTGACCGCTGATTTTGGTGGATCTGGTCTAGGATCATCGCTGAGATTTATTTGTGCGTCCACGTTTGAATTCAGAGTGCCAGCGAGAAATTCTTGATTGGTGTGTGCTTCATTACAAAAAGCAGCAACCAACTCAGCAAGACATTGTTGCGATAAACTTCTACGAAATTTTTAAATACAACGCAGTGGAGTGGCGTGATGATATTTCTTCTCGATTCGAATTGTGCTGGCATAGAATTCGTTGCCCGAATCTGTGGTAGTCTCAACTTCGGTAAATACATTTAGAAATAGTCTAGATGCTTTCTAAGCTCAAAATTGCAACAATATTTGAATCATTTTCTCTCTTTTTATCTTTCATATACCATATAGGTATGTAATACCTATAGATATATGAAAGATATAGGATTCATATTGTGACAATTTTTCTATTTCACCTTAGTACGTCTCTTGTATTGAAATTACTGCAGTCTGCTAATACGCAATTCGAATTTCGTATTCAAACTAGGAGGCAGAAATTTTGCACACAAGTAGTGCCTTGTATTATGCGTCGAATAAAAAGTCCCATGTTGCCAAATTGTATAAGAAGCGGTGTTGCCACGTTTGAAGTTTAATAAACTTTATGAAATATCTCAGGAACAATAAATGATAGGACATTCGAATAACATTTATTGTATAGGCTATATAAAGGCCCGTCGATTTTGTGTGAAACATATTTTAACAAAATCACAATTTAACATATATACAGAGTGTTTTTTGTTTTACGAAATTTACGGTCCATTTTATCAGAAACTTAACGAAGGATTTTGATTAAGTCTCTTGTATCGAAAGACCCTTTAATATTTAAGGGATTAAGCGAGTTTAAAAACTCCCACTTCTTAGAACCGGAGTAATTTGACCTTGAAAAAAAGTATACTACCCTAAATATCGGGGTTCCTATGAAAAAATTAAGCTTGGGGAACTTAAGTAATACCAGGGGACCTCAAATTTGCCTCGATGAACTGTGGAACACACTGAACCGATTTTGAGCAATAAAAAAATATTTCAAAAACTTTTTAGTAACACTCTGTATATTTTTTTATACTTTGGCAGCTCTTGTAATTCTATTTAAAATGATATGGCGCATGATGGGTCTCACTCTTATCGTTTCAAAGATATGAGCCTGAATATCTTAAAATTTAGCAGCTTGTCGCCATGGCAACCGACATTCAACAATCATATTATGTACAATATGTAACGCCTACATAATAGCTCATATATGCAAAGTTACAGGAAAATATTATGCAAAGTTACATTTTATATAAGTTACATTAAAAAATTATATGAGAACTGCGGTGCTAACTATTCTTGCGAGCAGTATGTGACTGTAAATGAAATGTTAGTTGGTTTCCGCGGAAAATGACGATTTCGAATGTTCATGAAGAGTAAGCCTGTAAAGTATGGCATAAAAATAATGTGCCTGTTGGACGATCGTACATATTATTTGATAAATGCATTTGTGTATAAGGGTACAGACAACACTAAAGCTAACCCAAAGAAACTTTCTATATCAACACAATCTGTACTGGCGCTGATTGGACCCATTGCAAATTCTAAGCGTAATATAACAGGAGACAACTGGTTTACCTCACTTGAACTAGTTAAAGAACTGCAAAATCAGAAGTTGACATACGTAGGTACTATCAGGGGCAGAATTAGCGAGTAATACCCAAAGAGTTTCTATCCAATAAGCAGCGTGAACCTTATTCTTCATTGTTTGGCTTTACTAGAAATGTGACTATGGTCTCCTATCTACCAAAAAACAGCGCTCTGTTTGCTTGATGTCGTCAACACACCAAAAAGTTGTCCTATGTAATATCATTTTATAATATGACGAAAGTAGGACAGAAGATGGCCACAAACAATATGGTTTTGAATGATGGTTATTGCAGCTGTAAATGCAGCAATTATATATATAACTCTGCAAATCCAACCAATGAATTAGTACATCAAAAGTTTCTTATAAGTTTGAGTAGGGAAATGATACATGATAATTTAGTTAGGCGTGTGCAGATGACAAACATCCCTAGAGAACTGGAACAACTTATGCGACGAATCGGCAACATTCCTGAACAAGCTCAGAATATACCTAGAGAACAACTTCCTAAGCGTGCTAGGTGTTCCGTATGTCCCTATAAGAACAATAAACATTCTATTATATGTGACAAATGTAATAAACAGGTTTGCAAAACCCAATGTAAAACATCAAATGTGTGTACCACTTGCTTGTTATAAATAAATAGTATACTATAACATGGTTCTTAGATTTTTTATTTGCATTTATTTTTTAAAAATGCGAGTTTAATTTGATTATTTAGAACTTTATTGTTTCATTAATAACAATTTTTTCCTATTTTTGTTTTTTGCCTACCTCATATTTGTTTGAGACATAAATATATGCAGTTATAATTTTCGCCTTACGTTTTTTTTCTTTCAATTTGTCATAAAGAGATATTTTTGTACATATTATTAATTTAATCAAATACGTAACAATTATCATAAATAAGTATATATTTTTTAATTCCATCACTTCAATAATGACGTATGTCAAAACTGACCCTACCATACCGCTAACGTTGATAAAAATCACCATACCAGTTAAGGGTTAAATGAGTTTGAAATTTCTTTCAGAAAATGTGGAGGGGTAGCAACAATATTTTACTGGGTTCATCCAGATTTCAGATCAAATGAAGACTTTTGGGCCACTTCTATTACACGATGTTCCTCTGTTTCACGACTGCCCTACAAGCACAAAAAAGTTGATTCTTCTAATACATTTTGGAAATGATTATTAATAAAATCAAATTTTTTTTTGTGTTTTACGTAGGAAGTGGAGAGATCTTCAAAAGGCGAAGGATGCCCGATGCATCCGACAGTGTGGGATTTATACCCACTAAAACTCCACTCCCTGTTGGGATTGTATATTGTTGGGAGATTGGAGAGTGTGTTTAAAGGAGGTTTTAGGATTTCATCCTCTTCAGCCTGGAACTGGTAATTAATGGAATGCTTATAGAATTTTGGTAAGCTGAGAGCTTGCAGATAAGATATATGCTATAGCATTCGCTTTACAGCCAAGGGAAGCTGCAATACCTTGGCCATAGCATGGTCAACTGATGAGGAAGTTTGGTTTAGTGGGATGAGCTGATTTGCTGGTGGTC
>WYDF02013491.1:0-13530 GCA_009867245.2 Adranes taylori
TATATATATATATATATATATATATATATATATTAATTTAATCTAATTAAGTTGAAGTGGAATATTTATAGTTGTTTCGCCAATATTGTGGTTTTAATCTTTGCAAGTTCCCCTAAGATTTGATAACATATTTCACGGTGTCATTCTTTTGTATTTATTGATTTATATTTTATTTAGAGTGACTAATTATTTTAATATTTTTAAATAATATTTTAAAGGTATCTTTTAATATTTCTAATATGCCTTAATTAAGCAAATAAATTGAAACTAATCGATTCAAATTGAATTGAATAACTAAATCAATCTAAATATGTTTTAACTCGTAAACGGGTAAGAATTTTAAATCAAAATAAGTTCTCTCTCAGCGAACCACAACTGAAGTAAACCACTGAAATAAACACAACTGAAGTTTTACCCAGTTGTACAACAGCTTACAGACGATTAGGAGATTCAAATTGGCTTAAGAAAGACAGGTAAGAGTAGATGCATTTCTGGCATTCGGTGGAAGCAGCCCTCAGTATTCTCTGCTTTGTAAATAGCATCATTGCATTGAATTATATGTCCGACGATTAACTATTACACCACCAAGCTCATATAAATCAATTTGAAAGTTGCTTCTTTGTGATATTACACGTATAAAATGTATAGCTGTATGTCTACTATATTATTCCATATTTGTTATAAGTATACACTGACAATCTACGGTGAGACAATCTATTTGGATGGCCACGCAATCTAAACAATTAAGTATTTTCTGATCTTAAGAACTTTAACATTTAAAGTAACCGTATCCACCCCTTTAAATAGACCATCTCTTGTGTTATCCGATCGAGCTCCACCATAGGTGAATGAAATAAGAGGGATATTAGTATTGCTGTTATGAAGCATTGACTATTTGTTTTAAATAGTTGTGTTAATTTATTCGAAAACTGCTTACATAAATTTTTACGTATCCTTACTTTAGTCCTTAGGCAATGGTACGGTGTCTTTGCCGTGTCGAAATATTAATGTGGTATCCCGATAGATCTAATTCCATATTTAGCCTTGAAGTTTCTGTCTTTAAAGGTACGTCTCCACTGAAATAGTAGGCAATTTCTGTGTTTGCAACTCTTCAATGTCACCAACTTCTGTTTCGATTTTCTCAACTTCTGCTTCCACCAAATTAAATTAAGTATTCAACAATTTGAGTGACATTTTACTTGGCAAGTAGCTGTCTCTACCAAGACTATTCAGTAACAAAATGTCATCGAATGACGATGACAGTATGCTGGCAGCCGGAGCGTTTATTAGTTTGAGCAAAATAAAACGGAAGCATAAATATTGGATACAACCAAGCCTCAAAGGAAGAAATATACATGGAATCATTGAGCTATCATATTCTTTGAGAAGAGATGACTGGTTATTAGGACGTATTGAAGATGGGACAATTAGAAACTTTCTTCGTATAACTGATTTTGATTTAGAATGGCTGCTCAATCTTATTGGGCCAAAAAAGGGATACTAATTATAGGAAAGCTATCGGCCCAACGGAACGTTTACTAGTTACTTTGATTTGTGGTTAGCGGGGATTCGTACACTTGACTATTGCACGAGTACTGATTTAGAATTTCAAAGAGAGCGATTTCAAAAACCATGATGGAAGTTCTAGATTAAACTCAGGCAATCGTATTTTTATTATTATGACAAATATTTTAGATGACTTGGGCAAAGGCTTCCTGGTAGAATGCCCATTTTGTTGATCTCTAGGGTCCTGGGTTTGATTCTATTGCAACAATCACACAAAATGCATTTAGAAATGTTTTATTCAGTAAGCAAATTATTTTGATACAAATCATCACACAGTCTTGTGAAATACGGTGTGATAGAACTTATTTAAATATAATATCAACATTGATCATGCAGAATATTTGATGCGTGTTGTGACTCGGGCACTATTTCTGGTACTGTGAACTTTTTTCTTTTAGGAGGTTTGGTCCAAAAAGATGCTGAAGCTACTACGTTTGTTTAATTTTTTGATTATCAATGGGACTCCGAGCCCCATGGGGATGCACAAAGTGTGTGGTTCCAACCCACGAAAAAAAAAACCTTCCTCCATACTACTGGCCCAGCGAGCATCATCAACATTGGTATTCTTCACACCGAGTCAAGTAGTTCAACCAATAGGTTTGTGCGCTTGTTTGATGACACGTCCGTGGAACGGTGAATTTGCCTGATTCACTTGTGGTTTTGCTTTCTGCAGCATTTTAAGCACAAGCATTTGCTGTTTTGGTACTGTCCATCTTCAATGGGTTCCATGCCGTTTGTAGTGTGTCTTTTAGAATGTTGGCCGAAAACCTTTGCATTGCAGTCCAGCACAGTGCATCCTCCATAATTCTATGTATTATTCGGTCCTCTGTGATGTTTTCACCTAGGACTTTTTCCAGTTCCTTTTTTTCTGATTCCCAAGCAGGGCAGCTTATCGTTGTGTGCGCATCATCATCCTTATTGACTCCGCACTGCTTGTAGTTGTCGTTAGTGGACATTCCTATTCTTTTGAGGCTTGGAATTCTCCGTGTCCCGCTAACATCTGTGTCAGCCAATAGCTAAGTTTTCCATGTGTTCTACTTATCCATACGTCTATGTTGGGTATTAGTCTCCTGGTAATTTCCAACATTGTATCCCTGTCATCCGCGCTGCCAGTTGGTCATTGTATTCATTTGCGTTTCTTGTTGTTTTTCCATTTTGGGGTTTCCAGCTTTAGTGGCATTATATACCCGCCCTTTTTCTGCCAGGAGTAAGTGGGCAGGGTTCCTCCTACGAGGACTTCGACCACAGTGGTCGCTATGGTTCGATATGCCTGTGCGACTCGCACGTTTATTTCTCTTGTTGCTATGCGCAGTTTGTCCCTGTTTTGTGGCGTCGTTCGGCTTTGAGTAAACGCTGATGCCGCGTGAAGTAGAGCCGACTGTACCGGGCATTCTAGCACACTTTTCGTTGCTTGTCCAGGACTCCTCATCTCTGGCATTAGTCGTATGAAACTTCTCTCTATGCTCGCTGCTTTATTTACCGCATTTAGTACTTGGCCCGTTTGATTCGGATTTGCTTCAAGTATAAACTCTATGTATTTCATTTCATGCTTGACTGGAACCTTGGTTCCTAGTATGCTCAATTGGATGTTCCCCTGCAGAATTTGTCTCTCCTTGTCGCACACAAGACCGCCGTCTCCATCTTTTGTGGAGCCAGTTGTAGTCCATGTCTACTCCAGTTTTCTACCTCGTTAGCTGCTTCTTCTAGCATATATTTCATGGTGACTATGTTTCGGTCCGTAGTGCTATGTCATTTGCGAAGGTAATTACTTGCACTCCCCTGGAGATTTTGAGCTTCAGCATAGCGTCATATATTAGATTCCACAGCGAGGGTCCTAGGATTGATCCCTGTGGTACTCCTGCGGTTACTCTTTTGATTCGCTTGATGTCTATGTGATACTTCTGTTGCATAAGTAATATATATTACACTTCAAATTTTGTCAGAAATATCTTATTTAGGCTTAGAATAAGGCTTATTTCATCGCCTTTACTATTGTTGGCCAAGGTCGGAAGTTAAACGCGTTTTTAACGTCCAATCACACAGTGTTGCCACCTCCATGATGGGCCTTGATTGGCCCTTTCGTCGATGCTCTCGATAGCTCTTATTACGCCAGTCGTAGACCTTTCTTTGCGAAACCAGCATTGCCTGTGGATTGCAAGGGTGGTGAAATTGACTGTGCGTATTGTGGCGATTAAACATGTGTATCTACCGAGAGGCTTGAATTTGATGACTGTGGTGAAAATGGAGTCGTATGTAGCAGTAGGATAATGATATTTTCCAATGCTTGCTTCATATAAAATATTAAATATGTAATTCTCTATCACATTTTGAGGACAAGTTGATTCCAAAGCTTCTACTTCCGATGAATCATGTTTGCCAAAAATAGTGAATCTATTGCGTCCTTTCTTAGGTTAAAGTTCTTATAAGAAATTTATCGCCTCTTCTTGATATAAATTGACTATTTCCTTTTTGAGCCTTTTATATTTTTGATTGTGGTTTTATATCCTGGTTAATATCCTGGTTGTGGCTTCGCTGGTTGTAAATCTGGTGGCCGTTGGATGATTTGTATTTACTTCATTTAGTAACGGACTTTTAGTTTGAGAAATTTCTGCCTCAATGCTTATTTCTGAACCAGAATCCTCTAATTACTTAAACAATATTAAATATATTTTACAGATGAACGAAAGGGCTAAAGAGTGAAAAGTAGTGGAAACACAGTTCAGTAATGTATGAATTTTTCTACTATATGTAGAAGTAATGGACGGGAAGCATATTATGATTCAATGGAAGCAATTATTTCAATTATAAATCAGTTTTTAGCATTGTTATTTTTATTGTTGCTAACGCAAATTATGAAGTGTTATATATGAATGTTGGTTGCCAGGGACACCCATTGAACGGCGGTATTTTCGAAAATACCCGCTTTAACACATGTTGTGCGAATATAAACTTAATCTAGCTAATAATGCAAAACTTTTGTTGCAGGATCACAGTTGCCCCTTATGTGTTCCAGGGTGACCATCCATTCCCATTGGCGGAAATTTTGATGGAACTTAATCCGGGTGGTCAGGAAAAAGAATCACAGGTGATAATATTTAATTTTACATTATCCAGGGCGCGGAATACTGTCAGAAAACGTGTTTGGAATATTATCTGCACGATATAGAGTCTTCAGGAAACTAATATTACTTAACCCATCAAAAGCGCAGACAATTGTGACTACTTGCATTTGTTTACACAATTGTTTGAGAAAAAATAAAATCTCAAGGACCATATACACTCCGCGTGGAACTTACGATTCTGAAAACAAAGACACTGGTAAAATTATCTCGGGGGATTGGAGAAACGAAATACAAAACAATACAGCATTTCGCAGTTTAGATAAGACATCTCGAAAATCAATTAATGCCGCGAAAGACGTAAGGCAAGAACTTGCAGAGAAGTTTATGTCCCCAGAAGTGAAAATTCAGTTCTCGACATTTGTTTATAATTCGTTTCCAACTTACGGTAATTAGAGAAATTTTCCAACACGTGTTGACAACACAAAAGTCAGCAGTTTTACTTTTGTGGAGACTTAGCTTAAAAAACTATAAATAGTTACAACAATTTTTCCTAACTTAATTTTTGGTTGCGCAATAATCAAGCAACCAATTAAAAAGCGGTACATATGAAAATGTGCGGTGATATGATAATGAAACAATAATAATGCGCGAAGCATGTAAGAGCGGGGTATCTTAATACGGGGAAAAGGGGTGTACTTTAACACAACAACAATTCGAATGATGCGAATGACAGGAATATTTAAGAAACCGTTATAGGTAACAGTGCGGTTCACGTTTAGTGTTAGACTTCCGAGTGAATAAGACTAATCGCAGTGGACACTTGTCTAGTAATATACACTCGCAGGCAGTGGGACTCGGTACACCATAGGCCACCGTAGCACTGCGGTTCACGCTTAGTGCTACTGTTACCGAGTGAGGAAAACTAGTCGCGGTTGTCGCTTGTATAGTAATATACACTCTAGGAAGCTGGAGTGACAAGATGGAATGAAAAAATGGACTTACAAGAGGCAATTGCCAGGTGTCTCCGGTGCGGTGTTAAGGTGTGTTTCCTATATGCAGCCCAGTTAAGTGTTTGCTCAACATATGTTAGAAATAAAACTACAACAGACAGAACCACGTTTGTTACAACAGGCAAAGAACGGTTATTACGAAGGATGAAACATTGTTTGCCAAGTCCGGAAGTACATAATAAAAATAAACCAAACTACTTTATGTTCGACATGTCCAAACTTGACTGTATCTATATGTAGTTGCAAATAAATCGTCATCTACAAAAAAAAAAAAGAAAAAAAGTATCGTAAAAGAAAAGTATAATCAAAGGGAGAAAAACTGATACTTCACACGTCCATTGGGACCAGCAATTTTTAAATAATTGACGCAAGTCCGATATTGAGGGAATGAGTTACGTGTCTTTAGGGGGGTTTGGGAAACTGCGTTTCTATCGAGGTTAACTCGTAGCGTACAATTTAGTTGCGGCTATATTTCCATATAATGCACGTTGTTCAATTACATTGTCAATTCTATTCATACATTTATATTGACTATACATTATTACAAACAGAATTCACGTAAATGGGACATTTTTATTGTTCCTTTGGAGGGAGATTTTCACGTTTTTTTTACTGACCGAAATTATGCAATAAATATAATAAAATTGTATAAGTATATAAACCTGTCCATATGAAATCCGCTTCAGAAAAAACACCAGTGCTATTGATATTGTCTCGCAAAGAGAATAAGTCATTCGGTAAGCACTTTATAAGCATAATACATCAGAAGGTCCAAAACTGGTTTTCATAATTTTCTTTTACAATTCGTCTCTAGAGCATTCTAACCTCTCTTACATCTATTTTCTATTGTTAATCCATATATTCTTACATGATCTCCTTCTTGTACCATTCTACGCTGCCATATACATGTGGTTACCCTTGGTTTATATACCTTCCATATATACATTTCTTCATCTACGTGAAGGCTATACCTTCATCCATATATACGTTCCTTTAATAATTTACCACTTTTTTACACCTACTACCCAACATTTATTCTTGCCACACTCCTGTAAAACTATCTCACTTGATCTTGACCTATCTAATCCTAAGATCTTTCTGAAACATCCTACTTGTACTCCCTCAATCATATGTCTTTCACACACTGCCCACACATTCGCCCCATACATCATTATACTTTTAACACACACACCCAAAATCATAGTCCTCATTATGCGGAATCCTCAAACTTTCATTCCCAAACATACCTCATTCTGGCTATTCTCCGTTCGCTTTTTTGTAACCATTGTAATGTGTTCTTTACATGAAGCATTTTGAGTGAGAATAAATCCCAAACACTTATTCTTTTTACATTTTCAATGTTATGCTCCTCCATCTCAAAAACATCGTTCCTACTATCACGCCGTCCCTTCTTACATACCATTACTTTTGTCCTTTCCACATTCATTTCCAATCCTTTTCTATCCATATACATTCTTACTCTTATATCTTTATTAGTTCATATTTAACCCCTTTTTCTACCATGTTTTTCTTATCTCTACAGTTCGTTCTCATACTATATGTCCAGTATAACACTCTTCATGAGAAATGATAGAAAGAGTGCCAGCTGGATCTATCAAAAGGATTCTAGATAGAACAACACCGTATGAAATTGTATTACGTGAAATTGGGAAACAGAAATGCTGTGTAACAGGAGTGAAGAAATTGGTGAATTTTGAAAGAATAGTATCGATCCATGGGGAGTGGAGATTGGTGAAGCAATTTATAATAAAGGAATGGATGAAATGCGTGAGGGTGGCTGTAGGAATAATTTGATAGAAAGTAGAAGGAAAATGTATGAAGGAATAGGATGGTCGATATGTAGATGGAGAGAAAGGATGGTAATGTAATGGTGAACGAGGTAGTTGAGAAAGTGTTAGATATTTAGAGGCAGTAGAGTCATGAAAGGATTAGTGGGAGTAGGTTCAACAGCAGATAAGGATGTGGAGGAATAGGAGAGTGTTTAGTGTCTAGATCAAATGTGAAGGAGTACCAATAATAGCGAGGTTTAGGTGTGGTAGTGAGGAGTGGGCTAACAGGTACTGAATGAATGAGCAAGATTGGAAGTGTAGGGTTTGTGGGATAGAAGAAGAAACGTGGATGCATTGAATGAGAGAGCGTGTAAGGCTGGAGTGGAATGAAGAGGATAGAAAGCTTGTAGAGAACTCGAGGTTAAGTTTAGGGCAAGAGGGGTACGGAAAGGAAATAATAGAAAAACTGTTGTTTGAGTGAAAAGAAAAGAAGCAGGATAGACCATCAGAGGTATATGAAAGGGAAATGTAAGAAATTTGGAGGAAAGGGAAGATAGGGGTTAGAGAACGTTGTAAAATGGGCACAGAGGAAGAGCTAAGGGCTGACAGGTAAGATGAATGGGAGGAATTCCAAGAATCGGTGGATGTGTAGCGGAGTGTGTAGGGGAAACTTAAGGTATGTACTGGGAAAGGGAACAAGGGGAACGGAGGGAGGTGTAGGAGGTTAGAGGCCGGAGCCTTTGCTCCTTCCTAGAAAAACAAGAATTAAGATTGTGTATTCTGATATTATTTTTATTTTGGATTTTGAACTTTGTTTTTGTATTGGGATGACAATATATTTTGATGCCAATAAAAGTTTTTATTTATTTATCCCTCTTCATCGTCCCTAAATATACCACGCCAATGTCTATCCTTGTTATCCAAGACCATCTATTATAATATTCATTTTTCTCTCCTCTTTCTGCCTTATTTCTTTTATGTTTTTCACTCTGTTTTCCAGCTCTTATTGTAATTAAAAAAAGATAAACTTCGTTTTTCATTTAACTCTTTCTCCGTAATAGTATCTATATTTTGTCTCTTCTCTATTGCAATATGTTCATTCTGTGGCCACTTCCTTATCTCCTCCTTCTCAAAATTAAGAAAACCATCTATATTTACTTGTCCAAAGGTATGTTTTTTGGTACCAAAAGGCAACATTAATTTATTAATATATTTACTCAATACAATTTACTTTGCTATAACAATGATTATGCCTCACGAAGGACAACAAGAGGCACACAAAATACAACGTCTGTAAGTTTATTTTGTATAAAAATAAAATTCTATGTAAGTTTTGAAAACTTATAACCAATAAAACAGAGCGCCGCTTCCAAGATAATCTCTCATAATCGGAAAGAAGACCGAAGTTTATAAAATATTAAGCACGCCCCCAATGTTTTAAACTACGTCTAAGTGCCTCTTTCCGAAAAACTAAAGTTATAAAATAAGGCCAAAAGTGAAATAAGGGTGATATATGTCGCTGTTCCAGATAGGAAGTATATCAATTCCGAATTTCACTGAGTTACGAAAGTGGTCCCGCAAATTCACGAACTGACAAATAAATATCGCTTGTTATATCAAATTAACTAAAAACAAAAATGTAAATGGTAGCTTGTGACAACTCTACAAAGCAGAACTTTGAAGTTTGAAGGCGAAGTGTTGATTAGTAATAGTTTGCTACAATACCTTTTGTCATGTTTGGCATAAGACATCGTCTAACAGGGTTTGCAGATTTATATGAAAGGTTTCAGTCCAACCAATACTAAAACGAAAATGGAATTTAGTCTCTGGGAGTTTTGGCCTTCGTATATGACAGTAAACGATGTCGGACGAGTTGCGAAAACAATAACGCAAAATCAGTGAATAGAAATTAGCAAAACAAAACTATTTTCGCAAAAATTGGAAATGTATTTTATGTAATATTAATATCAAGTAGCTTGATATATGATTTGCAGTATAATCTTAAATTCAAGATTATTTTCTCACAGTAAATTTTAAATGCTGACTCTCCTGATCACATCATTAAACCGAATGGCAATCAAATTACAGTCAAGTACCTCAAATTAATGTAAAAAGAGTTGAGTGAAGCGCTGCCTAAATGATATAACAAGATGACCAAAAATTAAATAACATAACAAAACTTTAAGATATGTTGTAACAAAGTTACTTTGGCCTCTCATTCGTCAAATACCTATTTGTAATTTGAATGTACTTTCTGGCATCGCTTGCTGCTGCTAGGAGGATGAATCTTGCCGCACTTCCTAGGATATAAATAACCTTGCGCTTATGAGATTTATGTAGTTCCTGATTTACGATCAGATGTAAAGACCATATAATGCAATTAGATAGACCATACAATGCAGTATTGATTCCATGTATATTTAATAGCTTTGTCTGCATAAACCTTCGTCAACCTATTTTCTACACCACCAGAATATATAAGGCTAACCTGCGCTAAACGAGGTGATATAGTGGCCTATGTGGTTCCGAGTATTCCTAATGTTTCCTTCGTCTGTATTATTTTACTATTATTTCATATGAATTGTGAATTGTAAATTGCCTTCATGACCAAGCACCACTGGACTACTTAGCAGCCTGTGCCCTCACCGTTTCCACTGGGGAGCACGGAACAAAGAACAGTTCCAATTTGTAGTCTCACGTGATATTGCCCTGGCGCCAGAGATTCATATTGTCGCAGATATTTATATTTAACATCTAAATATCAGAAGAAGGGCCTTTTGTGACATAGCTAGATTCGACAATCGTGCCCGCAAAAGTCTATTACAGCACAAAAGAAGCTCGCCGCTCGAAAACTCGCCGCTGGACTGTGCTACTAGCTGATACCTGGAAATTTACTAGACCATCACCTTACGGCCGTGATTACAGGGCCAGCCACGGCTACCGCATTCAGCTTTATCCCAGATAGGTATACATCTTGGCCTGTATTTCAGCCTAACCAAAAACCACGTTGCACTTGTAGGAAAGAAATCTAACAATCCGATCACAGTATTACGAAATTATCCATCAGAAAAAAGTTAGAATTACTACAAAATCGCTGAATTTAGAAACTAGTAACTACGCCAAATTGCCCTATTTTGAACACAAAATGGCAAATTTCGGCCTGATGCCGTTACTCGACATTACACCAATACTGACTCACATTTTGTACAAACGTTATATGATTTATAATTATCTTTAAGTAAGACATTACGATAATTTGAAATTAACTAATTACTCAATTAGCCATAGGGTTAGAGAATAACGTAACCAACGAAGACAGCCTGGAAATTACAAAGGATGACGTGCCAAGGGCGATTAAAATTCAGATGAAAGGAAAATCCGTAGGCCCAGACAAAACGCATGCAGAGACTTTAAAGTTGATCATCAAAAGTGATGGTATACGTATGCAACTTCTCACGGACTAGTATATGGACACATATAAAGCTCAAATGATACCAGCAGACTAATTGAAGCAGGTGGTTGTCTTTTTACCCAAAAAAGCGCATGCCTCCCATTGTGACGACTATCGCATGATTAGCTTAATGTCCCACGTGCTGAAGGTAGACTTACCTATTATTCACACTCACATATATACTAAGCATGAAAGACGACATGTCAGCGTTACAAAGTTCGGATTCAGGAATGGTGTAGGCATCAGACGAAGTGGTCTTATTTTTAAGCATTCTCACACAACTCTGCAAAGACGTCGACATGTAAGCATATTTTATTGATTAAAGAATGTCATTTGATCAAAATCTAACTGACATCCTTAGACAGATTTGTGTCGATGCGGAAGACCTGCGTATTATCACACAATTATACTGTAATCAAACGGCAGCAGTCAGAGTTGAAGAAAGCACACCTGAGGAAGTGATGATAAGGAAAGGAGTCAGACAAGGCTGTGTCTCGTTGCCGCTCCTCTTCAACATATATTCCGAGGGCTTGTTTAGGCAAGCACTTGAAGAAGTAGGAGATGGTATTAAAATTAGTGGCAAATTAATCAACAATATTCAGTTTGCGGAGGATACGGTCATATTGGCAAGTAGCCTACCAACCCTACATATCATCATAGATCGCATTGTTGATCATATCGCGCAATTCGGTTTGTACATGAATGTCGAGAAAACTAAAGTGGTCGTGTTCTCTAAAAAATGGAAAGAATTATCATACAAACCAATAATATGATTATAGAACAAGTTCCTTCCATAAAATGTCTTGGAATCCTTGTTAATAAAGAGATCGACAAAAAAACTCTATCACGGATATGACAAGCCAGGTGTACATTCATAGCGATGAAGCATCTCTTCATCAATAGAGACATGAATCTGCAAATATGCATTCGTATGCTGCGATGTTATATATTTCCTGTCCTTCAGTATGTGATAAAGATTTGCACACTTAGCCCATTGTTGGATAATTGGATAGAGGCATTCAAAATGCAGCTGTATTGGCGAGTATTAAAAACATCATGAATGGAAATGAAACCCAATAAAGACGTACTCAGGAGGATGGAAAGGAACAAAGAACTGTTAAGAACCATACAGAAACGGAAGCATCAATACATCGGGCATATCATGAGAAGCGAGCGCTACGAAATTCTCCGACTCATTATAGAAGGAAATATTGAGGGAAAATGTCGGTAAGGTGAAGACAGAAGTCCTGTTAAAAGGACCTAACGCGTTCGTACAACAGAACATCAACGGGGATATTTCGGGCAACGGTGTCACGAGTTGTGATAGCAGGTTTCAGGATTGCTGGAGAGCAGGATTGCCAACCACGGTTATAGAGACCGACTCGGCATAGAAGCAAATATTGAGGTAAAAGGACGGTAGGGTGAAGACAGAAGTTCTGGTAAAAGGACCTAAGGCGTTCGTACAACAGATCATCAACGGGAATATTTAGGACAGCGGAGTCATGGGTTGTGATAGCAGCTCGGATTGCCAAACCACTGTTAGTGAGATCCCGTAGGAAGAAGAAGGAACAATTAGAAAGATAGGACAAGTCCAGGAGGAGATAAAAAGAGAACAGACAATTCAGAGAGAGAAACCAGAAAAAATAAGAAAGAAATTAAATAATGAAGGAATGTAGTAGACGGGAAAGAAGCTAACTGGAATAAGCAGAAGATAGAGTCAAAGCCTCGCGTTAAAGAATTAGAGAACGCTGAAGAGATGAGGAAAAGGACAGATAGGAAAATGAATATTGTCATATATCGATTAAAAGATTATGGGAAACTTCAAGCAGAGCTAAAAAGTATTCATGTGCTATGATTAGACAATATAATTAGGCAAACTATTGAATTTAAGGAAACATTTGGCTAGAGTGGTAAAAATATTTTATACAATGATTGTTTTATTGGTGCCAACATCCAAAACATGACTTCGAGAAAAAAGTAAGATATAAAATACCGTTAGTCTAACAACGACCCCATTTTGAATGAACCATAAAACATCAAACCATCCTCCCGCCTGTACTTAAATTGGATGTATTTGATGACCACTTGTTGCGATTCTAACTGTATGGATACGAGGGAACGAGTAGGAATTCAAATTAACATCTGTTTTATTTGGCGAGAAATATTAATGTTGATTAAGGCTACAAGTGTAACTGTTTGCTTGTTAAGTTGCTCAGATTAAATTCCCACCTCTAGAAGGTGGGAACTTAGTTCAATTCTCTTCAATTATAATTCAACTGGGGAACTAAATTTAATTCTATTCAATGCTAATTCGCTATTATAATATCTGCAAGTGACAAAAATTAGTATCTGGGCTCTCATCGAGTTACAAGTTTAGATATTCATTATTAAAGACAATTTGTCAGTCAGATAAATTCAATTAAATTATGTATATTTTATCATGCAAATTGTAATTATTGTTAATTAAAATAAATATTGTAAATTTACTTTAATACAGTTCATGTTCATTGCATAGACTAATTCTTCTTCTTGTGACAAAATCTCCCTACGGAGGTTGGCGATCCAATTGGCTACCATTGTACGCGAAACCGCTGCTCTGAAAATTTCTGTTGAGGTTCTTCCGAGCCATCTGCGCAGATCCTTCAACCACG